>CAWUFW010023001.1:0-84017 GCA_963921515.1 Calotriton arnoldi
GCTTGAATCCAGTGGCAAAGTGAGCAAGGGACCCACGTCTGGGCATGCCCTGCCAACTTAGGGGCGAACAAAGCTGATACAAAGGGGATGATGGACGGAGCGTTTGAGCAAATCAAACACTCACCCCCAGTCAACTGATCTGGGTTTAATCCATCATCCCTTGCTCACTTTGCCACTGGATTCAAGCTAGCCTGGCTGATGACGGCTGAATAGCCAGAAACCGGTCCCAGGATGCTTGTTTCCGGTCCAGGGAAGACATGGCTTGGCAGTTCGGGCTGGACTGTTCCCATGAGGCACAGGGTCAGACTGATTTGCATATGGCCATGTCTGAACTGGGGTGGTGGAGTGAGCTAAAGAATGATGATGGATTAAACCGAGATCAGTTGACTGGGGGTGAGTGTTTGATTAGCTCAAGCGCTCCGTCCATCATCCCTTTGGTATCGCTTTGTTCGCCCTAAGTTGGCAGGGTATGCCCAGACGTGGGTCCCTTGCTCACTTTGCCACTGGATTCAAGCTAGCCTGGCTGATGACGGCTGAATAGCCAGAAACCGGTCCCAGGATGCTTGTTTCGGTCCAGGGAAGACATGGCTTGGCAGTTCGGGCTGGACTGTTCCCATGAGGCACAGGGTCAGACTGATTTGCATATGGCCATGTCTGAACTGGGGTGTAGGAGTGAGCTAAAGAATGATGATGGATTAAACCGAGATCAGTTGACTGGGGGTGAGTGTTTGATTAGCTCAAGCGCTCCGTCCATCATCCCCTTTGGTATCGCTTTGTTCACCCTAAGTTGGCAGGGTATGCCCAGACGTGGGTCCCTTGCTCACTTTGCCACTGGATTGCTAGCCTGGCATGATGACGGCTGAATAGCCAGAAACCGGTCCCAGGATGCTTGTTTCCGGTCCAGGGAAGATATGGCTTGGCAGTTCGGGCTGGACTCTTCCCATGAGGCACAGGGTCAGACTGATTTGCATATGGCCATGTCTGAACTGGGGTGGTGGAGTGAGCTAAAGAATGATGATGGATTAAACCGAGATCAGTTGACTGGGGGTGAGTGTTTGATTAGCTCAAGCGCTCCGTCCATCATCCCCTTGGTATCGCTTTGTTCGCCCTAAGTTGCAGGGTATGCCCAGACGCGGTCCCTTGCTCACTTTGCCACTGGATTCAAGCTAGCCTGGCTGATGACGGCTGAATAGCCAGAAACCGGTCCCAGGATGCTTGTTCCGGTCCAGGGAAGACATGGCTTGGCAGTTCGGCTGGACTGTTCCCATGAGGCACAGGGTCAGACTGATTTGCATATGGCCATGTCTGAACTGGGGTGGTGGAGTGAGCTAAAGAATGATGATGGATTAAACCGAGATCAGTTGACTGGGGGTGAGTGTTTGATTAGCTCAAGCGCTCCGTCCATCATCCCCTTTGGTATCATGTAGTCTATGCACAGCATATGATCTACAGCTCATATGCCTCGAACGGAAAATGCTACTTACCCAGTATGCATCTGTTCTTGGCATATAGAGCTGTAGAGTCATATGCGCCCACCCGCCTCCCCGGGTACCTATACCTGTTGCAGTAATATCTTACTTAGATACATGCATTCATGGACATCTCCTTTTACTACTCTTACTAACTCCATTATCACCTTCTGCGGGAAAACAATCTAACAATGGAGTCGATGCCCATGCGCACTATCACCGAAAGGAGGAGTCACCTACCTCGTGACTGGAAAGACTTCTTCGAAGAAAAACAAAGTGAAAACATCCGGACCCAACACTAGATGGCGATCTATGCACACTCATATGACTCTACAGCTCTATATGCCAAGAACAGATGCATACTGCGTAAGTAGCACTTTCCTTTTTTTAAATGTTCCCTGATTTACAAATGTGTTTGTTTTAGTGATGTAGATATTAAAATTGGCTTTCATAAAATAACTTTTGAGAAAAAAGCTACTTAGATTCAGCCTCACATAGTGGAGATGTTTGCATGTAGGTCGTTGCACAAATCATTATAAGGGCAAAAGGTGTGTTTTAACAAAATGTGTATATTTAGAAATTACAATGAAAGTTGGAAATATTTGGAAAGAGATCTCGACCAAGATGATAAGAAAATAGATTAAGGCAGTCTCATTCTTTGCACATTCTGGTTAGGCTGTCAGCTTTAGCATCTGCTACATTTTCTGGAGAGCTGCAGCCTACACATCCATCTAAGAGGGCATTCCGTCTCAGAGGAGGAAGCAGTTGCAGGGTATCAGTTTGGAGAAGAACAAAACTCCACTCATTAATCATGATCTTTGGATAGTTCCCAAAATATCTGAGCTGCAATGTTCAAAGTCAATCATTGCCACAATTATTAAACGACCATTGCTTTGCTGTTTTGGTAGAGAAAATGCTGCAGAAGATCTTCAAGGTTATTGGTTCCGGCGTCACACTAGAAAACTTTGATTTTTTCTGCAAAAAACTCAGAATTCAAGATGATGAAGTTAAAGCGCTCGAACAGGACAAGTAAGTTTTGATAATCAATGGTGCTTTTGTATCTGTAGCAGTCTGTTCAGAAGATGTTCAATTTCCCAAAATGGGGAAGCAGTCTAGAAAAGAAAAGAGCACTGGCAAAGTCAATAGTGTGGTCCCTATACTGAGATATTCCTTTGTTAATGCTTATGTTATTAACCATTCTGGTTCACAATAAAGTATTTTTAAAGCATTCACAGATGGGTGCCTGCATGCACATACATGAGCAGCCATCTCTGAAGGTTTTAAGCTACTTTTATTGTTTACTGTTCCAAGATAACTGACGAACTTCAAAGACAGCCATACGTGCATGTGCACACATGCCATGCCTAGGGATCCATCTTAGAAAGATTTTTGTTGCATGTATTGCAGAACCAATTCAAAGATGGGTGTCCATGTGCACACATCCCCTAGGTGCCCATCTTGAAATAGGTTTTGTTATTCTTATAACATAAAACATTCAGAGATAGCTGCCCCTGAGTGTGCACATATATGCATGCATATGCAGCCATCTTTGAAAGGTTTTGTGGCATACTCTCTTTTTTTTTTGATAATCAACTTTATTGATTTTGGAGAAACAAAGAAAAATTAGCACTGACAGCACAGTATGCAGGTTTGCACGCATGACATTGTAAAAGCATCAGTTGTGAAAAATCCAGTAAGCACAATGGTCAAGCACTTTACTTGGCGAACAGGGGGGGGGCAGCATATCGAAAGCAAGAGTCCCTCCTCTCGAACCCGGTTAACCCATTTGGTCTGTCCACTTGCCCCACACCCTTTGGTACTTAGCTGGGCAGCCCCTGGCCTCAAATAAGGGTTTCTCCTAAGCAGCGCACCAGTCCACCTCTCGGCGCCATCTAGCAATCATGGGGGAGCCAGTTTGCCAGGCCATGGCAATATCCCGTTTAGCCACCATGATGGCTGTCCCCAGGAATAGTTTGTCCGCGCGGGACCCATCTAGACCGTCCATAACGCCCAGGAGAAGGCGCATAGGATCATGAGGTACATGCCAGCCCAAGGTGAGTTCGGATTCTATTTTGTCCCAGTAATTTGCGAGGCGGGGGCAAGACCAGACCACATGGTAGAAGTCTGCTGGGTGGTGTCTGCATCGCGTGCACTCAGGCGAGGCACGCAGCCCTGCTCTATGTAGTCGTTCTGGGGTAAGGTATGCCGTGTGGAGGTAATAGATCTGGACGAGACGGAGTCTGGCTGAGGTAGTTATCGTTTTGGGGGCCATTAGGGCATCTCGCCAGTCTTCATGCTCAAGGGGACCCTACCAACCCACCCAACGAACTCTAAGCAGGTCCAGAGATGTGGGGCTGTTATTCGTGATGGTGCGATATATGCGCGATATGCCACCCTTCCTGAGATTCCCCATCATGACCTGTGCTTCTGGTGGACTGAATTCAGGGAGCGTGGTACCCGTCGAGATATGCGTACTTAGGGCGTGCCGAATCTGTAAGTATCTGTAGAATTGTGAGGCGTGTAGGGAGAAGCGACTCTGTAGGTCCTGAAAAGTCTGTATATGGTCTCCTGTCCACACGTCGCCCAGTTGGGAGATTCCAATGTGGTCCCAATGTGTAAACCCTTGCAGCGCCGCCACTTCGCCGAGCCACGCCCTACCAGAGTGGCGTTTGTTGGGTCAGTTAGGCTTCCCATCGTGTATGACGCAAGGCCAACCGCCAGGCCAGGGAAACCACTCGAGTCACCGTTGGAAGCGTCTTGGGGATGGGGGAGCCGTACAAGAGGGCTTGGATTCGAGGGAAGTCCATGCCTCGGAGTTCAGTTTGGTAAGCTGGGTTGGACCATCCCCCTGTGAACCAATCATGGAGGACAAGCAGCCTAGTGGCCAGGTAGCATAGGTACAGGTCTGTCATGCCCATGCCTTCATCGAAGGACGGAAGGCGGCAGTGATCAAGAGACAACCGCGGTCTTCCCGTTCCCCACAAGAACCGCACGATCATTGTGTCGATCTCTCGGAACCAGCTTCGGGGATAATGAAAGGGAGTATTTTGAATAATATATAAGAATCGAGGGAGGATCATCATTTTAAATAGTGCCACCCTTCCGAGTTGGTTGAATGGTAAGGCGTGCCAGCGATTGAGATCCTTCCTGGTCCTTTTGATAAGTGGGGTGACATTCAGTGCCCATGCTAATTCAGGGAGTAGAGCAACCCATATGCCCAGATATTTAAACGACTGTCGCCTAATGGGTATGTTAGTTTGCCAGTCGAAACATTCCCGAGAGGGATGGAGGGGCGCGAGAGTCGATTTGGCCGGGTTCAGCCGAAGGCCCGAGACCTTCTCGAAGCCATGAAGGAATTGGAGACATCTGGGGCCAGAGCGGGCCGGATCGGCGAGGAAAAGCAAGACGTCGTCCGCATATAGTGCAATTTTATCCACGTGGTGGCTTCCCCATGCCCAGCCCTGAATCAAGTCATCCGCGCGGATGAGACACGCCAGGGGCTCCATCACCAGAGCGAAGAGGAGCAGGGAGAGGGGGCAGCCCTGCCTCGTGCCTCTCCGGATTGGGAATATCTCGGAGAGAGTTCCGTTAATCAACACTCTAGCTCGAGGGTTAGAGTAGAGGACTCGGACGAAGCGGCAAAACTGTTGACCCATGCCCATCAGTATAAGTACTTCGTCGAGGTAATGCCAGTCCACCGTATCGAAGGCCTTCTCGAAATCTACGAGAAAAAGCGTTAGATAGGGGGTGATTGCCTGGAGATTAGCGAGCGCCAAATGGAGGCGTCGTAGGCAATGCCTGGTGGCTCGAACTGGCATGAAGCCGCACTGATCCGGGTGGACCAGTTTGGTAAGGAGCGGGCGCAGGCGTTGAGCCAAAACCGTGGCGTAGACTTTGATTTCGTTGTTGATCAGGGAGATCGGTCGATAATCTGCACAAGATGACGAAGGTGGTTGGGTTTTAGGGATGACCACGAACGTGGCCGTATCCGTCTTTGGGGGGAAAGCCCCGACTTCCGCCACGTGGTGGAACAAAGCCGAGAGATGGGGGACCAACTGCTCACGGTAGGAAGCGTAATATTCTTGGGGGAATCCATCAGGACCTGGTGTCTTCCGAGACGCCAGCTGGGAGATTGCCACACCTATCTCCTCTGGGGAGAAGGGAAGGTCCAGACTAGCGGCTTCTGAGTGGGACAAGCAGGGAGTGCGGATTTGCAGAGGGCTAAGGAAGTCTGTGAGAGTATCCTCCAGCTTGCGTGCCGAGTATAAGCCAGAGTAATATTCCGCAAAAGCCCGCGCAATCTCAGATAAGTGCGACAAATTGCTCCCGAGGATTCTCGGATTTCAGGTATTATCCGAGTTGCCAAGGGATACGAGGCCAGCCTGTGGAGGAGTCTCCCGTTTTTGTCTCCCCAGCCATGTACACGGGCGACAGATGAGCGCCATAACAGTTTAGCTGATTCCAGTGAAGTTTGTTTAATCTCTTCACGTACAGCTGCTAGTTGTCTTTCATGGGCCCCGTTCGGGGATCTGGCCAGGTCTATCTCCAGCCGGAGTGCTTCGAGGAGGGCGAGGCGACCGTCCTGGGTCTGCTGCTGCGTCCGAAGGTGACTTTTGGCCACTCCCCGCATGGTAGCTTTACTAGCCTCCCAGAGGATGCCTGGTGAAGACACTGAACCCAGATTTGTGAGGAAGTATTGTTGAAGTTCCTCCCCTATGGCCTTCCGGAATTCTTTGTTCTGAAGGAACCAGGCGTTCAAACGCCACATAGGGCGCAGCCCATCAGGGGCGCCGCCTAGGTGCATGAGCATTGCTGAATGATCTGAGATTCCCCGGGGGAGGATGGAGATAGTGGTCACACGTTGGCAGTCAGGGGCTGGCATAAAAATCATTTCAATACGCGCATGGGAATGGTGCGCAGCCGAAGTGTGTGTCTATTGGGGGGTTTGAGGGTTCCGGATCCTCCATATGTCACAGAGGCCCAAGGCGGTTGACCAGGAGGGAGTACCTGTAGTGTCGAGGGTAGGTTGCATAACCGCGTTAAAATCTCCTCCCAGGTTCATCTGACCTTCAGGCAAAGTGGAGATAGTGTCAGTGAGATGTTGTAGTGTTGAGGCAAGTGTCGCGGGGGATGTATATAGATAAGAGATTAAGGACATTCCCACCCAGCATCCCCGAGAGAGTCACAAATCGCCCTTGCGAGTCTTCGGTAACGTGAGAGAGGACAAATGGGAAGGTCTTTCTGAGTAGAATGGCTACTCCTCGGGAGCCCCTGCTGAAGCCCGAGTGCCACACTCTATCAAAACCGTAACGTGTCAGAAAGGCACAGTGGGATCCCATTAGATGGGTCTCCTGAAGCAGGAGGACATCATGGGAGTGTCGCTGGGCATTCTTCAGGTCTGCAGTGCGCTTGATGCGATCAAGCAGGCCGTTTACATTCCAGGACATGACCCGGAGGGAGTTATATCCTTGGGTTGTGTGTGTCATGTGGGGGGAGTGGTGTTGGGGGCACGCAGGGTCAGGCCCTGTGATGAGTTCGGGGTGGGAGATGAGTGCAACGCTTCAAAGCTGTGTCCCCTGTACAAAGCTGCTTGTGACGTGGTCGCATGAAAGTGCACTGTGCTGTCTGAGATGGAAAGTGTAGTGTAAAACCTAAAACGAAACATCGGACAACGGTCCTGAACCCTCCCCTCCCCGCCCCGCCCGCCCTATACTTCTGGAACTGAAGCATCTGTCGCCCTACAACTTTAATAGAAACCAGCTAAACAATAGTGTTTAGGCAGGAGATGCATGGTGGACCCCTCCGCTCATGTCGGATGTAAATGCAGCATTAGCAGCGTCGAGTTCTACAATACGACATTGCAGGGTAAATAGCACTAAATCTTCATAGACTGATGATTCTCCGTGGCTTCCTTGTTGTCCCTCAGAGGAACTTTCAGATTACTGGACTGCGGGAAAGGTCCGAGTCCGTGGCCGCCCGGTCTAGGATGCCCAAGGTAGTGCGTTCTCTGGAGGAGTCTTCTGCTGATCTGTTCCTTTGTCTGGGTTGGGAGCCAGAGGGGTAGGCCCCGGTTCCGGGCACACGGGTGGTCGGGCTTAACGATCTGGGGGTGCCTGTGCGACCTTCACGTCTTCTGCGGGATTGTGTGCGTCTCCTGCACTGTTTAGGAGACAAAGGTCGTGGGGTCTGTGGACCAGAATGGGTAGTTGAGGAGGTTTTTCGGATCCCTAGGGGGCGCTCCTCGGTCAGCCAAGTCCAGGCGGCTTGAGGGGAGTCAAAGAATTGCGTCTTGCCCTTGAAGATAACCCGGAGACGAGCAGGGAAGAGGAGTCTATATTGGAGGCCAAGATTTTGCATGTTCTGTTTGACCTCTGTATAGGAGCGCCGCTGGGTCTGCACTTCCCTGGTATAATCTGGGAACACCATGATGATGTGATTCTGGAACTTTAATGAGCCTAGGATCTGCGCCTCACATAGGATTGCATCTCGGTCTTTGAAGTTGAGGATCCGGGCGATTATAGGACGATGTGGGGCCCCGGGTGGTGGTTTGGGTGCAAGGGAGCGGTGGGCTCGCTCGATCGCGAACCAGGGAGAAAGTGTGTCTTTGGGCATCCAGGATGATATCCAAGTTTCAATGAAGCTGGCCACCTGACCTTGTTCGCTGCCTTCCTGTGCCTTCCAGAAATCCCAACAGGCGTAAGTTGTTGCGACGTGATCGGTTTTCAGCGTCTTCGGCTCTTTTGTGTAGCTCCTTAGTGTGGGATTGTAGGTGGCCACTTGTTCTTGCAGTTGGTGGACGACATCCTCCACCATGGAGAGGTGAGACTCGGCCTCCGAGATGCGGGCTGTGGCGATGCGCAGGTCCTGCCGGATGAGGGACATGTCGACTAGGACTTCTCCGATCTTTTCTTCCACTGATGTCCGAGATGCGTCAATGGCTTGCAGGATTGCAGCCAGGTCATTACCCGGAAGAGATAGGCCACCCGCAGCTCCTTCCGGGGGGTCCTGTTCGACTGTGGTGAACTGGTCCATTTTTGTTTGTGTATGGGTGGTAGAGGATTTAGGGCCGTGATCTCTCCCCATGTTTGGTGAAGAAAGGGCTCGTAGGGCCGGAACCGATGCACCTCCGAGTCAGATTCCTGCAGTCGAGGGTCACCAGGGCTTTCGATCTCGTTGTGCTGCACCAGGACAAGGGCGTTCCAGGACTCAAGTAGAAAGATACACCAGTGGTGGGGCTCCGGAGGTTCGCGGTAGGCAGCCACCACTGAGGGCCAGGTGAATGGACCTCGCTGCAAGGGTGACTCCCCCGGGGAAGGGCGGGTGTGTTCAGAGGTCCGAGGAGAAATGGGATCCCACCGCCCGAGGTCTTTTAGTTGGTGGGCCGACACCGGGCCTAGACAGAGCCCTGGTGTGAGAAGAGCAGGAGTCGCGGGCCGGGCCCCCCCTAGCTGTGAGGTGAGGTAGCCAGGAGGCCTTGATGAGCGAACTAAGGCACAGCAGGTCTCTTTCGTGTAGAATGTTGGTCCGGGGGATCCCCTGGAGGGAAAACGCAGCTTGGAGTATGTGGATAGCAGTCTATTGGTTATTGTTCACCCGGGTGGTGGCCCCGGTGCGGCAGGACAGCGGCCCACCAGGGGCAAGTGCTTATTTCACCCTGCGAGGCGGTGGGCATGGAGATCGCAGCAGGTAGGGTTGGGACCCCTCCAGGAGTCCACCGCAGCACGGTGCCACAGCGTGCCTATGTGTGTCAAATGCAGGCCTCCGCAAGAGTCTAAGGGCCCGTTGGAGTTATGTGTAATTGCGGGCTTTGACGGGTCTAGGAGGGAGGATCCAGGGGTCAAACCCGGTACGGGATCAGTGTTGGGCCTTTGTGTGGGTGCGTCCTGGGTTCGTGTCAGGCCTCCCTGGGGTCCCGTCCTCAGGACACCCCTCGACGAGATCCAGGGTTGTAGGTGCAGGCCGTGGGTGTCGCCTAGGCTGCAGCGGATGGCGGGGATACTTCAGAACCGGGCCCGGCCAGGTGTCAAGGCCACCAGAGTCCAGGTGAGCCAGTGTGAGAGCGGAAGCGGGGGAATGGTGGGGGGGGCCCCTCCCGGAGCCTCCGCTGCACGATCAGTGCAGCCGAACCCCCCACCACAGTCCCACTGCGATGCGGGTCCCGGGACTACAGCAGGCCAAGGAAGTTGCGCGGGACAGGCCCCCACATCCTCGCACCACCGCCTCCAACACTCACCGAGGGCCTTTGAGGGGATCCGCTCACTCACCGTCCGGACCACCGGAGTCGTGCCAGCCGATCCGAGGGGCACTGCCTGTAGTCACCACTGCACCCAGGCTCGGCGGGCCCGGCCAAGGCCCGGGCCGACTCCCGTCCGCGGGAGGACAGCACTCAGAGGGGAGGGGGGGGGGCAGCGCAGCCGATGGGATCCCCTCGCCGCCCGAAGTGGCGGCCGAATCCCCCAGTCTTACTTCAGTCCGGCCGACGATTGTAGCTTCAACGGGACAGGGTCCCTCAGCGATTTCAGGGATTCGGCCGAGGGAAGGAGGTCTCACCCCGGGCCACGCGGCCGGACGTCTCACTCCGGATCACCGAGGAGCAGGGGCGATTCTGGGCCACACAGCTCCTCTCTCCCCGCCGCCAGGCGAGCCGCCGGGTCTGCAGGTCACAACAAAGGGCTCCCAGGTCGTAGGCGGGTTGGGTCTGCCGCCGATCCCACGGTATCAGGCGCGAATTAGGGCCAGAGAGCGGGCGCCGCCATTTTGAGGTTTGGCGATGTGGAGAAGTAGGTGACAACCGGACAATGCACATGATTTTGCGGCGATCTTTGTCACGGACGGGTGGCATAGTTTATGGCGAAGTACTGGCCGCAAATTATAGGGATGGATGGCTGCCAATGGTGGTGGATCTTGGTGCGCATGACGGAGGGGTCCGGAGCACTCTTAGAGTGCGACCGCCATCTTGACGTTCCAAGCCACGCCCCCCCGGCATACTCTCTTACTTCACCATTCCAAGATGGTCTAACAAGATCTAGCCTAAACGTGATCTACAAAAATTGTCCTTAAATGTATGTGCAGAACAAACAAGTGGGGAAGTTCAGACTTTTGAAGGCACTGGTCTGACATGTGACTGACTGACTGTGGCCAGCTAGAGGTCTTCCTGAGAGTCCAGCCATATTCATACCATTTTAGGCCAGTCTTCACTTAAGATGAAGGATTCTAGACAAAGAATTTCCTTCACCCACAAGTAATAAGTGTTGAAAACCCCTCACAATTCATTATTTTAATTCTATACCTTAACTGTAAGAAATTAATATGTTTATTTAGATTGAGGCTTGTAACACGGACAGCTACCTATACCTCATCCGCTGGTACACAATAAAAAATGTGCAGGAAGTCTATACAAATGCACACAGGTGGCCAGCAATTTGTTAAGATTAGTGCTGTAAAGAAACACCTCAAATAAACAAAGAAGCAACGGCTTCAAGAAATGGAGATGCAAGGTATGTTTTTAACATCAAAAATGTGAAAGGAAACAGGGAGGCTGTGAGTAAACGGGGGCAATCAAGGCAGCTGGAGGACCCAGTCAGTCCCTGTTGGAAGAATCAGGGAGCTCTACACAACATGAACACATTGCCAGACTTCACTGGAGAGTCCATTCACCCCACGTGTTGTATATTTGATGTTCTAAAGGATCAGCAAACACTGCCCAAATAATATACCTGCATTTTTACAATACCAAAAGTAAACTTAAATAAAAAATTAGTGGATGTCTTTCACTTCCATTCACTGCAACCAAACCACCAGGCCAGGGAAGGGAATATTTGCAGAGAATGCGTTTTCAACAATGCTGTTGGTTGCACGAGACGCAAATAGGAATATCCAACGTTGGTCCATGAAGGTCAGAATAGCACCAGATTTTCAGGATAATCATGAACTGCATAAACATTCTCCTATGGGTATCTTGACTCCTGTCCTTGTTTACCAACACTGGACATCTCTGAGACAGCCAGCACTCAAATTATTCTGTGAACCTGTTAGTGGCTTGTTAACTTCTCGAACCTTCAAATCAATGATGAAATGCTCCGAGTAAAGTGAATATGAAAATGTTCTCCTTATGCTTCACAATATGTGTGGCAGGAGACAGCAGACCATTGTCTCATTTCAGAATCAGTCCACCTAGCCAGAAAAATAATTATCCAGCTTTAGAGTTGAAATGAATATGGTCCCTAAGGTGTTGTTTGCTAATACATTTGAAGTTTCAAGTTTTAAAAAGAAATCTAGGCTTTGCACTCTTTATATCACAGACATTCCTTCTTCCTTTCTCAGCTTCAGAAGGTCCTACCCAATCATCCGGAAGCTGTAATTCCAGGTGGCACCAACCTATTTATCACATACTTTGTTACTAGTCACATCTTCCTAACCATAACCATTTACAACAATTGAAAATAACACTCCAGGCCAAATACCAGCTTTGAGATCATGCACGCATAAATTGAATACCTGAATAGTCTCACTGATTCCCCAATGACAGGGCAAGACCTGCTCTACCAGTCTCTGAAAGTAGCTTCCTAACTATGAGTGCCTGCAGTACACCAACTGATGACAGGCTCCTTTGCAGTCCTCCCTTTTAGAGTAATATCTTTCCCCAGTACCAATGTGGCTGGGCCTATATTCACTCTTGACTTCCCCCACATTTGTACTTTACCAGTCCCATCAAAATTGTATGTCAGTATATTCCTACCCCAAAGGTTCTGCTCCCAAATTGTGCGGCTCAGTAGGGTTTTTGTTCCACTCCATTTAGTCCATTGATTCCCAGCCTTTCATTGAGAAGTGGTGGGGTGTTGGAAGGCTGGAACAATTTGCTTTAGTTTTTCCTTTCCTGTAAACAAGTATGCTATTTGCAACAGCTAAACACTGATGTACCATTAGATAATTAAATTTAATGAGTTTGCTATCAGTGTGATGCAAATGACTTGAACTACAGTGAGCATGTTAGGATCTGTCTCTTTTGGGAACTTACTTTCATTCCAGAGGGAGGGCCAAGGCATTCTGCCAGGCCGTTCTGTTATCACCACTCTTAACAGGTCCTTGTAGAGAATAACCCTCCTGACACTAGCATAGACATGTCTGTGGGAGTAGTGAGCCTCTTCACCCTGCTGTCTGATTGCACATATTCTTAGCAGGGATGCAGCATGCTGCCGCCGCGCCCCAACAGGGCTTCTCCACAAATTATTAGCGCGCTAGCACTGTGGTAGTTGTGGCAGATTGCGTTTGGGAGCCTGTACTAATGTGACCCTGTCACGTGAGTCACACACAAAGGCCAGAAGATGGCGCTTCCTATCACTGGCTTCCCAATGGGCAGAGCACTTTTAGGTTCTTGTCCTCCCCAAATAGAGGGACAGGCTAGGGGAAATGGCAGCAGTTGCGAATGTCCAGCCAATGTTCCCATCCACCAGTCCGGCACATGTGAACCATTGGTGGGGCATGGTCAAGGCATGCCACATCTGCACTCTGTCATCTCACATAGCTCCTACATTGCACTACAAGGCAGATATGCCTTACCATATTTATGAGGATCGGAGGAGATTGTTGTGTATAAACAGTCTACAGGACTAGGCCAGATAGCCAGAGAACTGCAACTGCCCCTGTTCCGAGGCAGGGTGCAACATTAGTGGCTATAGGTGCCTCCACAGACCATGCTATAGATCTATGGCTACTTGCAGAAAGTGGGGAAACCTGCAGACCGCTGTAGGCTGCATGGGTTGGTGGGACAAAACCATTTTTAAAAAGGAATTTGCATAAATCAGCCTTTGTTTTATAATATTAATACTCTAATGTTTAGTCAGAGAGGAGAGTTGCCAGGTCAGCTGCTGTGGGTGATCTCATATAGGAATTCCGGAGAGAGAGTGGCCATTTTCTGAAGCCTTGCTTTTCATTATAGTTGGAACTTCCCTTCTGCATGAAGATTGCCTTGGTGAACCTGATAGTCTCTTTGTGGTGGTAGGGCATTTTAAGAGCAACTGACAGGACCTCAGTGACTTAAGTGTTTCTGATGGGACTTGAGAGGTGTAAAGACATCCCTTCTACGTTATCTTCGAGTTGAAGTTACTCTCAACCTCATCTCATTGCTAAGGGATGTCTGAGGAGGGAAATGGCCCTACTGAGTTTGCAGTGAGATGCCCGATGGCGGTCTGATCTTCTGCCTTGGCATCCACCTTACAATTCCAATTCCTGCTGACCCAGAGATTAACAGTACCCTCAAAGAGATCAGATTGACCAAGCAAATCCAACTGTCAAGTTCTGGAGATGGAAGGTCTGGGAAATAAAAAGTAGCCGTAATGGATGAGAGGATCAGCACTTTCATGGTGGCACAGAAAGCAACCAAATCCCAAGTAGCCAATTTAGAAAAAAACTTAAAGGAAGCTAGAAGCTGAATTAAAACATAGCCCTGAGGTTAAATCCATGATCCAGAATTGTGAGGACTTAGAGAATCAATCACAACACTCTAAGCTGCGGATAGTTCGTGTACTACAGAGATTTTAAGGACATTTCTAACAATGAGTTCAATGGATTAGTACTTAATTGAAAGAAAACCTCTGTAATGATACTTTCATTACTTCTCAGTTGCCTGATCTCTCTCACTATTGCGCATAGAGTTCCAACTCTTCCTTCAAAAGCCAGAGCAAGAGTCAGACCCACAACATTTATTGTTTACTTCCACAAATTTATTATTAAGGAACAGATCCTAATGATAGCTAGACAGAAAAGACATATTGTGATAACAAGGGTTCTTTTTCTCTATTTTTCCTGATTGGACTTGGGGAGCAGCCAGCGGTCGACGTGAGATGCAAGTTTTAATCAACAACATGTGAGCCCTTTCGGTACCTGCCACACTTACTACTGGTGCATCATTTAAAATTAATTGTCAGGGCTCATTTCACGTCTTCTCTGAAACGTCTCAAGTTGGAGAGTTCATTGCCCAGAGAAAGAGTAAACAGGATGAATTCAATAGAACCAGTAGAAGTGATCTATGGGTGGGGGTATTGGATAGCTGGGAGGGTACAACCATGTTTTTGGATGCTTAACAGTGCATCTGTGTGGATTGAGGGGGTAAGATATTAACCGCTGGCAGGGGGATATATGGGGGAGATGGTGGGCAAGGGGTTTTAGGGTGTATCAAGATTATGGGGGATCAGAGGTAAAATGCATCATAAAAAAATAGGATGATGCAAGTTAAAAGAAAAAATGGTAACAGGAAAATTGAAATGTACAAAGTATAAATCAACATACTGAATGAAAACAGTTGTAATATTGTTTGTAAAGCTATTGTCTGTAAATGTGACTTGCCTAAATGAAAATATGAAGACATGTATTTATGATTTTCATTGAACACATGAAAGCTGATATTGATCTGTTGCAGGAGATGCACTTAAGGGTTAAATTCTCTGAGGTCCTGACTAAATACAGTTTAGTATCAGAAGTCAAATGCTAAAACACTACCACTGTGTTAAGGGGTGTTGCAACTTTCATAAAAGGGAGTAACTGGGTTATTGATTGAGAAAAACAGGACAGGAGTGTCGCTTTTTGATAATGTCAGGGGCACTTTAAGCTTGAATGTAACAAATTGGTATGGCCAGATTAGGGACAATCCACATCTTTTAGAACAATTAACCCAAGAACTTGCCAGTTTCCCTAACCCGACGATAACCGGGGAGGCTTTGATATAACTCCAAAACAGGTTGATGAAAATCTTTGGGTAAGCCAAGAAGTATTGGGCCTAATCCAAGTATGAGAGACACTCTAGACCATTGTTATTTAGCTACAACATGGTAGACTGATGGTGTGAATTACATCTAGGCTCGGATGGGTTTACCTACTTTAATAAACAGCATAAAAGCCAAATCTAGGCTTGAAAACCCCTTAACTTCATCAGTCTTGAATTGAATTGAGCCTAAAGTGTCTAGTCTAGTCTTATCGGACCATGCTCCTATCACAGTCAAAATTGAATTAAAGAACAGGATAACAATGTTGAAAACATATTTTTGAAGGCACACATGTCCCTTGTGAAATGTGTGGCACAACAAGAATACCATCAAGGGTAATTAGGAATTTTTTTAACTATTTGTTATTTTTATGTGGCTGATAGAACTTAATGAGATACCTTTAAAACATATCTAGGAGGTAGAGCTAGCAATTAGAAACAGAGAGAAACCAAATTAGTATCAGCATTTAAATTGGTAACCACACCTGAAAATATGAAAAAGTTAAAACAAATTTGCAATGTAGTACATTACTTTGGAGAAAACAAAAATTGTACTGCTAGACAATGCATTTTAAACTTTCTAGGAGAATGATAAAATAGGTAGGTCATTTGCCTGGAAGACACAGACTGGTCAAAAACATGGAAACACACAGCTTAGAATCAAAATCTAATAAAATAGATTTTTAAATATTAGAAAGAACAATATTAAGAAATTATTACCTCTGTCCTGACTGACACCATGCAGTTCCTGAACCATGCAGGACATGCTTAATAGAATTACAAATAAGGATCAGAAATACCTTCTGCAACCCATAACAGGTAAAGAAATCAAAGAGGTCATATGGCTTCTACCCTCCGATAAGGCATACGGGGAAGACTGCCTCCCAAATGAGATTTATAAACTATTCGCTGATATTTCTATTCCTCACCTAATATCAGTCTTCAATAAGATCTGTCAAGAGAAAGCTCCTCCCACCTATTTCAAAAGAGGGAAGCTTATTATATTTAAAAAGCCAGAAATAGATTCTAGGGAGTGTGGCTGATAGAGACCAATTGACTTTTTAAATTCAAACTATAAGAATGTTATGATAGCATTGGCGGACAAGCTGGCTAGCATGATAAACTAATCATACCTAATTGGGCGTTATACATGATTATCTATTATATTTCTATTTATAGTATATTTGGGAAGCAAATCGACATAGCCAAGACATATTTAGGGCCTTATTTAGAGTAGGGCAGATAAATTTAGAGGAGCCACCGCCACTATAGCTTCTCTGAAGGTACAGACAAGTTTTTGAGCGGCCTTCATGTTTCAGGTGGCCGCTCAGTATGTCTATGTCTATGTAAGAGATTTATAAAGCGCGACTGTTTCTCCGAAGAGTGTCCTGG
Source organism: Calotriton arnoldi (assembly GCA_963921515.1). Lineage (NCBI taxonomy): Eukaryota > Metazoa > Chordata > Amphibia > Caudata > Salamandridae > Calotriton > Calotriton arnoldi. The sequence goes on from CAWUFW010023001.1 coordinate 16,621, forward strand.
CGCTACTGTATAAGGAACATCAGCCAGCCGGGAAAAGGAGAGAACTAGGAGCAGGAGAAAAGCCAGGTCTTAAGTTTTTTACGGAACAATGGTGTTGCCTTAATGCACCTGAGAGACAGCAGAAGCTTGTTTCAAAGAGAGAGGCCCAGGAAGGAGAAAGATCTGCCCCCTGCCCTTGCCTTTCTAATATGAGGAACTTTGGCTAAACAAAGATTTTCAGACCGGAGGGTTCTCTGGGGAGTGTAAAGCTTAACTCTGTTTTGTAGATAGTCCGGGCCAGTTTCGTAAAGTGCTTTTTGGGTAAGTAGCAGTATCTTAAAAGTGATCCTCTTCCTGACCGGGAGCCAATGAAGCCGTGGAAGAAGGCCCATGACGTGGGAATTGCGTGGGAGCCCAAAGATGGTATGTGCTGCTGCATTCTGGACTAACTGCAGCCTATCGATCTGGTAATTGAGCAGTCCTATATACAGACCGTTCCCGTAGTCCAGCCATGAGATTATCAATGCTTGCGTCACTTGTTGTCTAGCCTGAAAGGATAAGAGATAGACATATTTCCTAAGTACACGAAGGAGTGCAAAACCCGTGCCCACCACCAAGTTAATTTGGGATCGGAATAACAGTTGTTCATAAAATTTGAAGCCCAAGTTTTTTACCACCTGATTTTGAAAAGAGGGAGGGGGGCATCCTTCAGCCAGAAAGTCTCCCAGGGTGTCTCGGCCTCTGAGCCAAAAAAGAGGAGCTTGGTCTTCCCTGCATTGCATTTAATTTGGTTGCTGGATAGCCAACTGAACGTTGCATTCAGACATTTAAGAATTTTCTCCCCTGGGAAAGCCTCGTCCATCCCCCAGGAAAAGAGGATTTGAGTGTCATCTGCATAAGACACAATTTTTGCCCCCAAGGATTCTACCAGGGAGGCCAAGGGAGTGAGATAGATATTGAATAGCGTCGGACTCAGGGCTGAGCCCTGCGACACTCCTACCCGTAGCTTACGGGAAATGGCAAAAAAAGGGTTACACCAGACCTCTTGACTCTGTTGCTCCAAAAATGATGCAAGCCACTGCCAAGCCGACCCTCTAATTCCCACTGAATGTAGATGATCTAGAAAGATGGAGTGAGAGATGGTGTTGAACGCTGCCAATAAGTTGAGAAACACCAGCAGCGCTCTGTCACCTCTGTCCAGACTGAGGCGGATGGAATCAGATACTTCCAGCAAAGCTGATTCAGTGCTATAGTTGGGCCGGAAGCCAGATTGGCTAGCATGAAGCAAGTTGTTGCTTTCTAAGTACTCGGAGATCTGTTGGTTGACGTGTTTCTCAAGAACTTTGATAGAGCTGGAAGGAGAGATAGGTCTGTAATTGGTTGGGTCATTTGGATCCGCCTGTGATTTTTTCAAAAGCGGTAGAATTTTCGCCTGTTTCCAAGTGCAGGGCATCTAAGCTGATGGAAGGGATGTATTAAATACTTGATGCACCTGCGGATTTATAACCTCTGCCCCCATGCTAAAACGAAGGGAGGACCAGGCTCAGAGGGTGAGCCTGATTTAAGGCAACTTAGGGCTAGAAGGGAGTCTTCCACCGAGATAGGAGAAAGAGAGTCCAAGAAGCAATCTTTGCTTCTGGAGATGGACACTGATGGAAACGAGTCACCCATCTTCCCCCTCTCTTTGCCTATTAATTCCTCTGTGCTATGACCCACCCAGCAACTGTCATCACTAGGCGGCGGGAGGCTAGCTTGAATTTCAAGTTATTTTGTCATGGAAGGTACAGGCAAGTTGTTCACACCATTTTTAGGAGGCGGGTTTGTAGTTAGTCTCAGCCTCCGGCAAGGTAATAGACTTAACAATTTTAAAAATGTCCTTAGAGTGGTTGCCAGCAGTTAAGATTTTAGCCTCAAAATATGTTTTTTCTAATTTGAGCTCTTTATGATACTTCTTGAGAACTTCTTTGTAGTCTGTTTTTGCCTTTTGACAATATGTGACTCTCCATTGCCTCTGCATGCGTTTACACTCTAGCTTTAAGCTTTTCAATGCCTGAGAGTACCAAGGACTGGGCAATTTAAGGCGGCGTTGCTGAGTCTTCCTTACTGGGGCAAGAGCTAGAATCACTGTCTCAATCCAGCTATCAATCCAATTTACGTCTTCATCAATATTGACGTAAATAATTGGTTCATCTTCTGCTAGTGTGGAACATAGGACATCCTGTTGAACTTTATGAAAGGCTCTCCCATAAACTGTTTTGCTTTTCAGAAACGAACTTATAAAGTGGGAGTTTGATTTTGACAAACAAAAAACAAATGACCCTGACACAGTGACAGTTTCCATCCAGGCTGTGGAGGTCATTTTTCTTTTTGGGACTGCCAGGATTTCCTGGTGGTCCCAAAGTGAAACAAAAAGAACATCTGAAAGTCTGCTCTAAAAGGACAGGTAGTCTGATGAACCTACACTGATAGCCCCAACTTTGTCAGGCAATCACTGTACATTTTCTGCCTGTGGAGCCAGCGGGGCACTGCTGTCAGAAACCTGACAGTCTGCCCAATTCTAGAGCAGATGGACCATCAATTTGGTGAACAGGATACTCAGCCATGTTTGACTCTGTCTGCAAACTTTAAATCTGGCCCTTAGCACCTTTGGCTGTGTGGTCCTTAGGAGCTGAGAAGGCATTTGACCTGTTGCAATCCGCCTTCCATCAAACATACAAAAGAAAGGTGATGGGACGAATACTTGCAATCTATCTAACCACTGGCAATCGCTCAGTCAGGCCCCCTATGCCACTTCAAGTTAGACCGGTCTTTCTACAACAAGCGCTTATTTGTGTGGGTTTCGACCTCGGGTTCACCATGTTTTTGCACTTTCTGTGTGAGGACTCACTGGCTGATTTACTCATGGAAGTTACCTCAGTAGAGCAACTTAAGATAGAAAGAGAGACCAGACAGGCTCCTTTGCTACTTGCGTTATTTATTGAACCATTATGCGGATGCTTTATTAGCAACGGAAAGATCAAAGCTACCTAAATATTACAGGACCCCTCAAAATACTGCTTTATTCAGATGCTGAAGTTCAAATCAGTGAGGGAGTGTGACTACATCTCATTATGGGACCCCATGATATTACTGTTGAGCGTCCTAACTTGGTTAAGAAGGAAATATGGGAAGTTGATCAAATACCCTTCTGGATTCATGGGATTTGAGCAAGAGTCCACCGAAATATAATTGTATTTTTGTGTTTTTAAAAAAAAATATTTATGTTATGTATTATATGGGCAGAGCCCAAGTCTTGTCTTGAACCTCTTTTTCTGTTCATCCCATAAGGTCTGCAGACATCTGCACTGTCAAGCCAGACCTAAAGAGGCTGGGAAAGAAAGAGAGGTAGTGAGAAAGGATTACGGATTACGGTTGTGACAGAGGTGCAGTAGAGGGAACGAGGTAAAAAGAGAGCATTGAGAGATGGTGAAGTGGTCAAAGAATGGTGAAATAAATTGAGAGGTTAGGTAGTGGGAGAGCGGTGGGATTCAGAGAGCTGATTTGGCGAGAGAGATGTGAGTAGAGACGTGACATAAAAATATGGAGGTGAGGTAAAGAGAGATGAGGGTGAAAATGAGCTGTAGTAGATGGTGGAGAGGTACAGGAAGGTAAGTTGGAAACTGTGCAGAGAGAAGTTTGAGTTAGGGAGGGAGCTGAGGAATAGAGAGGGGACAAAGATGTAGAAGCACAGAGTACTAGAGAGAGAGAGGTGGTGTAGAGAGAGGTATATTGGAAGAGAAAGGTGAGAGCGACATCGGTGAAGTAGAGAGTGGAGATAGAGAGGGTGCACATAGAGATGCAGATGGGTTGAGAAAGAAATAAAGAGAAAGGCTGAGATAGAAGAGGTATGGGGAAGTATGCCTTTTTTCTGCACACCGCTAGGAGTATTACAACAGTACTGCAGGCTAATTCCATAACATTACCGGGCGGGGGCCCTTGGAAGGCCGGGGCCACTTTGCCCATGCCTTATAAAGTCATTGGGGACCAGCAGAAGAGATATGCAAAAGCAGCATATCATCCCTTTCAAATCAGTGGGGGTGGGGGCTGCAGGCAAGGGGCCAATGCAATTGAAAGTGATAAAATGCCCTGACGCCACCACTGCACTTGGTGACATGTTGAAAGCATTCCTGTTTTAGAGGAATTCTAGGTCCGAAAAAAGTATTGTGGATGATTTACGGCAAATTCATATGTTTCTGCTACACTTGCTTCTCTTTGTTACAAAGTCTGCATTACGAATCCTTGACTCTAGTGAAATCGAAAGCACTTAAAATTGTAATCTCGCCAAGCTTGATACCCTCATGTCTTAGGAGAGGAAGCAAAACTGGTCAGGAGGACATTTGGGAAACAGGAAACAACCTTGGGTGGCTGGAAGATAGAGGGCAGATTTCAAATCTGAGTGAACTCTTGAAGTCCTGAAAGTAGCACTGAGAAAGCAGGGGACAGTCCTCTTTGGCACACATGATTTGCTGCTGCAGAGGAATGATGCTCCTGGGTATTGTTCCAGACCTGGTTTCCCAAGTTTATATTCAGAAAGGCCTGTAAACCAATGTTTTTAGCCAATATATTTGAAAGGTTGTGCTGCAAAAAAACGATTGGCCCTGTCTCTGAAAAGCATGTGAGGGGATCTATTCCAAACCATAACCAAATAGTTTTAATGAAATTAAAAATATATAAACTGCCTTTCCTATGCATGCCCATAATGATGATGCATATTTAAAAGTATGTTATACGGCGACAAATAACTTTTTTTTTCTTTTTAGGTCTCTTCAACTGCAAGACCAAGTTCTCCAAGTCCTGAACATTTGGAAAACCAAACAGCAAGTCAATCGTGCACCTTCAGCGATGATTGAGCAAATCATCAGAGTCCTAATCATGGCAGATTTGCACACTCTAGCTGAACAAATTAGAAATTTTAAAACCTTTGGACAGGCAATAAAATTCTAGGTCGCTGAAAGACACGCAAAGGGTTGAAGTGATGCTCAACCATGAAAAAACAGTATTCATATGTAAAGATCTGGCGTCTTTCGGGTCTGATGCTGAAAACATTTTGCATGCTTTAGTTTCACTGAAGTGTCTAAAAAGTGTCATCTGCAGCAGAAAATGACAGATCCTGATCCAGATAATCATGCTCTGCGGATATTTACTATGATAGAATCAGCTAATCCCTCGCTGCGGAAGGCTAGACGCGGTAACATGTAATGCCTATTTCTCTAAGATCCACTTTTTTTTGTTGTTCACATTATGGTTTTTCTCATGCCGTATTTTAAATGTTAAACTTGTAAATCTCACCTGATCTGACTTTCCCTGCTACTGTCCCCGTTCCGCCACGGCTGGTGCTGCTTGAGCGGAGGGACTTACACGGCAATACTTGTCATGCCGGAAGTGAGTACAGTTCCATTCACGGGGCAGCACTCTAGACGCCTCTCATTTCCTTCCACCTCCTTCCTACATAAGCCTGAAAAGAGTGCGGACGCACGCATCGGCGTGCCGAAGGCGCACCAAAGGCAAGCCCGTCTGCACCCGTCCACGCCTGGCTGCCGCCGGAACCCTTGCCCGTTTTCCTCTCTGCCTCCTTCTCAACTTCATTCACCATTAGTTATTGGCTCACCTGTATTTTGTCCATTCTAATGGAAGTCCAACGCTACTCGAGCTTAGAACTCAAGGCACTAAATAAGCAATGCTCAGCCAATCCCGCAGTTAATTTCATGGCAACCTCTTCATCACCTTTTCATTTTAATTCAGACACAGAACATGCTACAACTGAACCCCTCCTTCATCCCAATCTGGTGTTGACACACACAGCAGGGATTAAAGGGGCTGAACATTCTAAACATCCTAAACAATTAACAGGGCTCTACTTTAACGCCTGGTCAATCCCTAAACACACCCTCGAGATATGGAGCCTGCTTGACTCTGAAAAGCCGGATATATGTTTTATTACTGAAACCTGGCTTCATGAAGCCGCCCTCCCTGATGTTGCAACTGCCTTCCCCTTGGAGTACATATTGAACAGACTCGATAGGAATAATAGGAGAGGAGGTGGCCTAGCAATTGCCGCCAGGGCCGACACCAAGATTAGCATACTTGATACCTTTCTCTCGGAATGGGTTGAACTCTGCATCTTTAAAATAGAAAACTACACCAAGGGAACCTGGAGAGGCACCTTAGTCTACAGGCCCCCCAGCACCAAAACTAACTTCACTAATCATTTGCTAGAGATTATTGCCTCACATGTGTTAGCAGCCGACAACTTTCTCCTCATCGGCGATTTTAATTTTCATGCAGAACTTCTTGCTGAAACCGACACTAGCCAGCTGATCTCCAGTCTTAATACTGGGTCTACGACAATTGGTAACAGGGCCCACTCACTCAGCAGGCCATACATTAGATCTCCTGTTCACAAATGTATTCAATATTAAAGTAGAACCCCCTATTCCCGTGCTCTGGTCAGACCACTGCTTATTAAAATTTTCTTTACAGCCTGTCTCAACTTACAGTAATCCCATTATTGAACAGAAGTGGAGTAGACCCTGGAGAAAAGTTAGTCTAGCCACCCTCTCACCCCACCTCAACCTTCCATCCTACAAAGACACTGATAATATAAACCATGCAGTAGAAGCCTTCGAGAAGGCAATCATTCAGGCCCTTGACATCATCGCACCCCTAACCAAGGTCAAACTCAAGCACAAAGTATCACCATGGTTTAACGAAGACTTAAAATCTGATAAACTGGCCAGTAGAAAAGCTGAGTGCAAATGGAGGAACACCAAAAACATTGAGGATAGGCAGGAGTACAATCTTATACACAGACACTATCTCGACAACATTAAATCAGCAAAAAAAAAAAAGATACATTAGTGACAGAATTGACAAGGCCGCAAACTCAAACAGAGAACTGTACAAAATACTAAAGGAATTCATCAGTCCCTCCTCCTGCCAGTCTGAAAATACCGCCTCAACAGATTGGGCTAACACACTTTCCGCCTTCTTTGAGTAAAAGATCAACACTATTTATAACCTCTTTCCTGATTCAACAACTGAATACCATTATAACGCGCCCGTTAACAATCCGAAACCTACCTTAAATTATCTAAATGAGTTCACGATACTCACCCAGGAGGACATGAGTCATGCCCTCTCCAAAGTCAAATCAAGCTCTCTGGCTGACCCTGTCTCACCCCAAATCATGCCCAGCATTGCCCCAGCTCTCCTTAAAAGTCTAACTGACCTTTTTAATCTATCCCTAAACTGTGCCACTGTTCCCTTAAATTGGAAGGCAGCCAGGGTCAAACCTATCCCGAAAAAGCCTTCTATAGACCCTAAAGAACCAAGCAACTACAGACCGATCTCTCTCCTTCCCTATTTTGGGAAAGTTCTAGAGTCCTTGGTTAGTAAGCAACTTACAACCTTCCTTGAAAGCAATAAATTGTTGAACCCCTCTTAATCGGGGTTTAGGGCAGCCCACAGCACAGAAACATCGCTGATAGAGGTAGTTGACAATATTAGACTTGCCCAGGAACCGGGCAGTCAGCTATGCTTGTCCTACTTGATCTGTCAGCTGCGTTTGACACCATCTCCCACAGAACTCTAATACATCGACTGTGGGAGATGGGAGTCAGGGGAAATGCCCTAAACTGGCTCAGGAGCTATCTAATGGATCGAACCTCGAGGGTTCAAATCGGTACCTTGGTCTCTCAAAGCCGGATGGTGGATAAGGGAATACCCCAGGGATCTATCCTGAGTCCCATGCTTTTTAATCTTTATGTGGCACCCCTGGCAAGGATGATCAGATCCCACGGGTTCGACACAGTGTCGTATGCAGACGACACGCAACTATTGATCACTCTTGGTGCAGATCTATCAGACACTAAACTCAGATTTATAAACTGCATGGCCCAAATCAGCACCTGGATGCAAATCAACCACCTTCAGTTCAACGCCAGTAAGACGGAGATTATCCACTTCGGAAAGGCCAATGAATCCTGGTCTAGTGACTGGTGGCCTCAGAATCTTGGCCCCTGTCCTTCCCCTAAACTCGTAGTTCGCAACCTAGGAATGATGATCGATAACAAACTGTCCATGAAAGACCATGTTAACCATGTAACAGGCATTTGCTATGGATTAATGCGAAGCCTATGCAAGGTCTTCCAATGGATCCCAGTTGAGTCAAGAAAACCGCTTGTGCAGGGTCTAATCATCAGTCTGCTCGATTACGGGAACGCCCTGATGGCTTCCATCAATAAAGAGCTTCTTACCAAACTTCAGGTGCTACAGAATACTGCCGCCAGACTAGCACTAAATCTACCGTCACGGTCCCCGTCGGCTCCAAGTTTGAGAGCTCTCCACTGGCTCCCCATCAGGAAACGAATCCGTTTTAAGATCATTAGTCTGGTACACAAAACCATCTACGGGAACGGGCCAAGTTACCTAGCAAAAAAACTCAATTGGTACCTGCCTAATAGAACCCTTAGATCGGGAACCAAACATCTCCTCACTCCTCTCAGGATCCGTACCGCCAGGAACCGTGGCAGATCCTTCTCACATCTCGCCCCTACCTTGTGGAACGCACTCCCTCTGCAGTTACGTATGGTTACTGACCATAGCCAGTTTCGGAAAAGGCTAAAAACCTGGCTCTTTTGATCACTTCTCTTCTTCTGCTGTCGTCTCTCCATCCCTTCTATGGTTTTGGCTAGCGCTTTGAGACCCATGGGTGATATGCACCCATGGGTGATAATAAAATCCTATGACTATGACTATGACTAGAAGGAGTTTACAGCTTTGGATGATTTGCCAAGTGGCTGTATATTCTTGGAAAAGTGGTGGGAAGATGAGTGTTCCCAGGGGTGCAGCCATTCAAACCAATTCAAAATAACTGTGTGCATTTAGGGTGGGAATGACCGTATATATCCTGGTGGTCCAAGGTGAGCGATTCCACCCTATAGAATGTTTTCCATCTGGGGAAAGAAATATTGGAAATGCATGTCATTGCACCTTCCGCTAACCCTAAATATGTGGACTATCCACTTGCAGACAACTGACAAACAAAAGGTTAGTGGAAAGAGGTGTATACCTGGAAATCTACAAATTTAGTAGATTTCTATGCATGAGTACTTGCTTTTAAGTGTGCCCCAAAATGTCTACATCTAAAATCGTTGCCATAAGCCTAAGGCTGGTAGACACAATCTTATTGTTTTAAGAATTAACATTAATTACTACATACTGATCATGTCCTTACTACATCTAAAGAGTGCAAAGTGAATCAAAGGAGAGTGAAACCTCAAAGTTCTAATTCCAGAGTCTCACTGGTCAATTTTAGGAGAGTCTCACCCACTAGTTCCAAACAGTGGTGTATATCATCTTCACTGGTGTAACCTAATGGATAGTTTCGTAATCGGGTCCCCTACCTGGACATGGAGTGAGTCCAGATAGGTAACACCTCCACCAGGAGGGAGAGTTTCTGTATGTAGAATTAGGTGGGATCTGTAGAGAAAGTGAATAAAATTACCTTCTATACCAAAATAAGAAACTTTTAATATATTTTGGAATAGGATAAGGTTAAAAACTAAGGAGATGTGTGGGGATGAACTACTAATCCTTCACATCTTGCATACGTGGTCTAAATATTTCAGCCTTCTATGCCTGGTTTGGTCAGTCGGCTTTCGTCAGGACCTCATGTGACCAGATCTCTTTTTCTGGTGTAGGGGCAGTGCCCTCCAGTTTTCTAAAGATATTACTGTAAGTACATTCACTCACAGCAAGATATTGCTTGTCGCCCATATTCTGGGGGGAAATGAACGTATTACGAACCAACCGACTAGAACAACTTGTTAAAGTTCAATAGCTTTCACCCTAGTCCTCTGCGGGAGAACCTTCTGTACAGCTAGTTCCTACGGATACGAAGAAACTGCAGTAATATCCAGGACTACAAACTCCAAGCAAATGATCTCTCACACAAACTAAGAGAGAGAGATTATCCAGACCACATTGTGCAGAGACTCTACAAACAGGCCAGATATCAAAACGGAGAAAGTCTTCTTGAACAATCAGGATGCACCCCCAAAACAGAAATCCTAACTTGCGTTACAACATACAACATTGCCTCCAATCACATTCAAAAAGTGATTAATAAGAACTGGAGCATAATTAACCCAGGGTCACTGAATTGGACAAAACCAAGATTTGCTCATAATAGGGGAAGAAACATATGTGACCAACTAGTTCACACACGACCACCTAGGCTTCAAAAAAGAACCAACACAGTGTCCTTAACATGGGGCCTATAAACAGTCGTAGGTTATTGCCCGTGCAGATCCTGTTCAGTGTGCCACCTAATAAAAGCCACCAAAGTTCTATCTAGATCTCAACATCAACTTTAAATGGACCCTATAGAGACACACCAACTGTAATACCAGTCATGTGATCTACATGATCATTTGTCCATGTGATCTCAGGTACATAGGGATGACCTACAGAAAGATAAAAACCTGAATAGGGAAACACAGCAGCAACATTAGATGCAAGAAAATAACAACTCGCACGAGTAACCATTATCTGTCAGCCAAGCGCAATGCAAACAAACTCCAATAGGTTATCCTGGAGACGGTGGACCACACAAAAAGTAATGCTGAAACCAACCTGTTACAAAAAGAACAACATTGGGTGTAATTTTCAGAAATTGCCTTAATGATAACATCAACTGGTTGGCCCTCTCTCATTAGTTAACATTAGTTACCATGGTCTGTCTCTGTCACAAAGACGCGTCCGATGACTCTTCATGGCATAATAAAAAGAATAATTAGACGTGGACCTGTATAGTGAACCAGGTCAATTACTTCCTTGTGGAACTACGTACTGACAACAATCATATATAAACACCAAAGACCTGTACAGAACACCAGATCAATTACTTGCATGTGGAACTATGTACTGACCAAAATCATGTATATACGCCAATGAACTTCCAAGAAAACGTCCATTAAAGAACCCTCATAAGACAATAATCTTGACTTTGCTGCTGGTCTTCGGTTTCCTTTTTGTTTGTTTTTCCACTAACAATCAATAAAATTGGTTATCAAAAAAGAGAATAATCTTGGAGTACGCATATGGTGAGGTTTCTTTGAAAACCTGACATCAAGCCCATTTCTGGGTAATTAACTTTCAGCCCCCATATAACAACAGTCCGCCACCAGGTTTTGACATCATTATCATTTAAACACATTTCTTAGTGTGATTTAATATGTTCAACCTTTACCATACCAAATATTGACTTCATAACTAACTAAAATAAGAATATAGACGGACGAGAGATTAAAACAAGCCTTAATGCGAATGCATGATGCAGAGAATGTATTAAATTAACAGACAACATGGTATGAAAGTAATTGCTGAGTGGTTTTTGTTGTCTAAACCATGGCTTTGATAGAGACACACTAGTCTCTCTTCTATTTCTCATTTCTTCACAATACCTGGTCCGTTGTCGCTATTTACCAAAAGAACCCCCACCGACTTGAACACCTGACGCCACTTGTGCTATAGCCAGGAGGCAGGCACTGACTAATGAAGGGTCCGCGGCAGCATTTAAAAACCCTGCAGTGCGCATTTAGCATCAACATGCAGGACGGGGAGGCACGGCATGTCTTTAAATTTTATTTCGCCAACATATTTTTCCCTATTAATACGTTTCTGCTTACACAGCTTATTAACACATGTTTTTAAACCTTGCAGTGTGTGACTATAACACTGCCCGCATCAACCTGTACCCTACTGGGCATTTCTATGCCCATTTTAAGGTATGTCTTACGCTCTTCGCATAAGGGAGCATAATTCCCTATTAAAAACTCAAAGGCAACACGGTTATCCTGAAAGTACTTCACATTCTTAGAGACACCGCTCAACACACATATCCAACTGGCATGACGCTTCTGAATTTTGACACCTCTACTTTGGAAAGGCCACCATACTATTTAAGTACCTAGGTAAAAATGTTTTGAAATATCAACCCCTGGGCAAACCAAGACAATGGCAAGAACTAACATATGCATGAGTATAACAACGACCCCAACCCTACTACAGTATCTCTTCACTACAAGAATGCTTTATGTGACATGTACAGTATGGTATAACTTTATCACTAGTGGTGATTACCATTTGTCATAGGGTGCACAAAAGGTGTACTACACATTGGGATGACACTGAATATGACCATTTGTGGAGTAATATTTATAGTTGCGTTTTCCAATTGTTTATTTTTGTTTTTCCCCCCAGAATATGGGTGACAAGCATAGAAGGCTGAAACATGTAAACCGCCTGTGTGAGAGGATTAGTAGTTTATCTCCCACACATCTCCTTAGTTTTTAACCTTACCTATATTCCAACATATATTAAAGTTTCTTATTTTGGTATAGGAGGTAATTTGAATAACTTTTTTCACACATCACACCTCCTTCTGCATCCAGAAACTCTCCCTATTGGTGGTGGTGTTACCTACCTGGACTACCCCCATGTCCATGTAGGGGACCAATGATGAAACTATCCACTAGGCTACACCAGTGGAGATGATGTACACTACTGGTTGGAACTAGTGAGTGAGGGCTCCTAAAATTCACCAGTGAGACTCTGGACTTAAAATGTGAGGGAACGAGGTAAAAAGAGAGCATTGAGAGATGGTGAAGTGGTCAAAGAATGGTGAAATAAATTGAGAGGTTAGGTAGTGGGAGAGCGGTGGGATTCAGAGAGCTGAGAGGTTTCACTCTCTTTTGATTCGCTTGGCATTATTTTCAGAAGCGGAGTGCACTCTATAAGCTTCTGTCTCCCCTTATTATTTTTGACGTACATCGAAAGAGTAAGCAATCTTAAGGTATGCTCTGCCACCTCCAGTATTAAAATGGATATGCGACTTTCACAAGTGACCTCAAAATGAAATGAAAATACACAGCTTATTTCCTCTAGTAGTATCATGTTCCATTGTGTCAATAGAGCACTACACTTTGCATACAGAAAATGGTTCAAATGCTATAGCGCTACTGGCTATAAATGGAAGGGATTAGAACACAGTCTGCGATGAGGTGGCCCGGTGGAGGTGGACTTTAGTTGATGACGGGATAGGGAGCGCCTGGGATCACCCCAGAGAACCTTTGCTGTTTGCCAGAGGCCCATAATTTGAAAATAAAGGTGAGAAACTGATTTGCAAAGAACTATGCTGAAGTGCAAGGTCGGATGGCCTATAGAGCAATCAGGCTGTGCCCGACAGGCTGGTCTAAAATGTCAGTGTGTGGGCTGGGTTTTTGACTCTTTGTAGGCCTGTGTTATGATCTGCTGGGTTGGATTTTACTGTTGATTTCCCTGATATTCAAAAAACAACTTTGCCAGCAGCAAGCTCAGATCCATGCAGTCTTCCATACCTTGCAAAACATGTATGCAGTGCGTCTTTCCAAGTTCAAAACAACCACAATTTGCAAATATGGGCCACTTTTTTAGCTATACAATTCATCAATGGACCTCTTTCATTTTGGTGGCCAGGCCTAATTTCTGTCCCAGTCTGACCCTGCTAAAGTGAATGCATTACCCATGAACAAAAAATGCCAGGGTATGTCCTAAAAAGTATGGATTGCAGCAAGATTAATGATATATAAGACCCCCCCAGAACTTGATTAATAATATTTTTCCATGTTTTCAAGCTATGAAGCCATTGCATTAGTTGGATTCAATCCTGACAATGCTTTCATTTTGAACCATTCCCATCCACATGAAGTATGTTGTAAAAATGGATCACTTGGTCGAATCGTTGATGATATAACGGTGGACAAAAGACCATGTGCATAAAACTAATGAGAAGATGGCTACAACAGTACTCTGAATACCTGCCAAACATTTACTTCAGGGTCCATGAGTATGTGGTGAAGGTGCTTTAAAACATTTTACCACTCGATGCAAGTGCACACATGCACGTGTTCGGATTCCATGCTACATAATCATTAGACACAACAGTCTTGCTGTGATTCAGACACTACGTACTATTATGAAGTTAATCATTAGAAACTTGCTAATGCACTCTTGTCAACAGAGAAGGGATTCTAGTATGCATAAATACATTGGCTGTATTAACACAATACAGATCTATAATTGTACCTCAACAAAATGTAACGATCCCTTCCCGTTATGGTTTGTATTGTTATTCATACATTACTACTTGCCACTTACTAGGCAAAGTTCAGACACTTATGCATAGTGAACTTGATAAGAAAGTTAATGTTGCCAAATAAGATAATGTACCTATTCAGTGTGTTCTTTTTAGTGTTAAGGCAGACACAGGTTTATTTGAAAAGAGAATGTACAATTCTTACCAGCAAGAAGAAATTCCATATTAAAATGTCTAAAGAAAATGGATGGACTAAATTTACAGGGAGCTTGCATCTCACTCAAGTTCCTAGTATTCCAAAAACACTAGGCTGCATGCTGCAATGTGGTTTTCAACCGGCTGTATAGCTTTATTTGGAAAAAATAGAATCTTCGAGAAGAAAATAAGCAAGTTAAACATACCTACAGAAATTTTGGAAAAAATCCACTCTATCATAACTGCAATAGGAAACAGCTGACTTATTATCACTACACTTCGAATTTTCTTAGCAACCAAAATAGCCAAAGGGAGCCAATTTATGCAGAGTAGCCATTAGCACCATATTACTTGTTGGAATGGCGTGCTATTTTGCTCAATTTCTATCTGTAGAAATCTGCACTCCTTTGAGATAGCAAACATTCATGTTCATGTGTTGTCTTTTGTGAAAACTATCAATAGTTTAGGAACAATTTCTGGCCTTGCCAAAGTCCAAGGGCAATGGTGGTGTGCAAGGCTTTGACATGCAGTCTACACAACTTTCAAAATATATTCAAGAAAATTCCCTAATTAATACATACCAGTCGGGTTTTCGTCCCACCCTCATTACTGAAACCGTATTAACTGTAGCCAGCAGTGATATCAATATGATCTTCGATGCTGGAGGCTCATCTGCCCTTATTTTCTCGATCTGTTGGTGGCTTTTGACACAGTTTCTCATGCCATTCTCTTAGACCGATATTGTCACGCTCGGCCTTCAGGGAAACATTTTGGACTGGTTTGTATCCTTTTTCAAGGGACGACAGCAAGCAGTTTCTCTTGCTCATTTTTATTCCACCTTTAAAAATATAAACCGTGGGGATGCTCAACTTGTGTGTGGCCCCTTTGACTGACGTTATTGCCTCTTATAGCTTTCAATTTTACTCCTATGCAGATGATACTCCACTCATCTTGTGTTTGGAAAGAGGACATTATTCACTCCAGTGACAATTCAAATGCTGTTTGCAATCTGTGGACACTTGTATGAATTCCATCTCCCTTAGGCCTACCTGTAACAACACCAAGGTCCTTCTTCATGATAAACGTTTCGAGGAAAATTACCCTTTTCTTGCCAAGTTCGTGTAAGAAACCCGTGGTCTAATCTCTTATTAAGCAAAATATGTTATTGTAATTCCTTGTTTGTTGGCATTTCAACCCATCTTTTGGCCACAACTGATTAAGAATACGGCGTCCAGACTTATTGTAGGAATTTGAAAATGTTCCAAGATTTCTTATCACCTCTCCACCTTTCATTTTCTGCGACCATAGAAGTGATGCATTTTTAAAGCTCTGTGCTTTTGTCATAAAAACCAGATGTCGCAAGTTGGCGCTTTTTGTTTTTAGGCACTATAAAGTATTTAATCTTTAAAAATTAATATCTTCAGTACCCTACATTGGATGTTTGTTGTTGTGGTGTTATTCTAATCATAAAAATATTGCCTATTTTTATAAACTGATGTTGGAATTTTATTGTGTGTTGTGTCTTACTTAGTAATGTATTTGTGTTTTTAAATGCTTTACATACCTGTCTCCTAAATTAAGCCTGCTTGCTCGCAGCCAGCTAACAAGGGTTGAGCAAGGAATACTTTATTGAGATCTTGACTAGGCCTAATATTGTGATTGTGGCCTTTATACTAGTGGTAGGTACCTACTTACCCCTACTAATAAACCACATTCCAACAGTGACATTTGAGAGCACATTCAAGTAATTCAGTTCAAGATGGATCCTGTGTAAAAACCTCACTTGTTTATACTTCAATTGCCTTTAATGTTCCTCCAGCCTTAAAAATATTGCCCATGACATAAGGGACACCTGGCAATTCGTACGCTTTGTCCACTCATGGCTTTCTCAGGAGGAAGGGTTAATAAATGTTTTAAAGTTCATGTTTAGAAACTTCCATTTCAAATAAATGTTAATGCAATGTTGTGATCTAATATACTAAATTGAAACACTTTCATGTGCTAAAGAAACACTTTCTACATTTTAAAGTCTTTATCATGTCCTTATATTTTGTTTGTTGTATAATTTTTTATCCCAGATATTTTGAAGGCTCTGCATGCTCTTTGGCACTTAGTGATGAGCCAGACAACTGGTTCAGGCTTGGCTCGACTGCAGAGCCATTTTAAGACATGGGCATGGTTTTTACCATGTGTAATACCATGCACATTATTTGAACTTTGTTTAGCACTTTCCAATATAACGCACAGCAGTTGAACGTTGTCAAAACATTGTTTTCTTTGCCTTTCGACAACCACTACGTATACCATCACTGGTGTTATGCCCAATCTTGCTGCTTTGGAGCTCTTTCAAGAACTTTTGCACATTACGGTTATTTCCTCTATCGCAAAGCACTTTACTATTGACCCCTACCTCTGTCTTTCATTTTACTTGGATACCGCTGATAGTATTATCTTTCCATGCTTTTTTCTATTTTTAAATATGGTGCTATCTGTTCTATGGTGATTTTTGCTGCTATGGTCTTACTACCTCATTTTAATAACCTTGGCACTCAGAGCCACTTTTCGTAACCACCCAGCACTCCTGTGTCTGGTGCTAATCTCAAGTCTCAAGTCCTTTTTAGTGTATCAAATGTAATGTGTTAATACTGTTTTAAAAGTGTTTCTTAAGGTATTTTAACTCCATTTATGTGCTTGTGTTACTCAGATATTGCCTTTTATCCATGCCTCATGTATTGCTTCTGTTTAGAGAAATTTCACTGACATTGTATTGATATTTATTAATTACACAATAAAAGTTATTGACTGACATGGACGGAGTGGGTAATTGCCCAGGGTCCAACATTCCAAGGGGCAGACCCCTACCTGCCCTCCACAAGCACTACCAATGGACCATTACACCAGCAGAGTTTGCCAGGGTGGGAGGGTGCTGCTTATCAGCCACTTGACAGTGCCTCTTCTGCTTCTGGCCTCTCTGCAGAGACTAATCCCCAGGTACACAATACTTTCCAGTACTCATATCTAATATTAGGAATTGTCCCACCTTGTTTTTCTCTTTCTTATTTGTCCAGTTCTTAGCAATTTCCCTTTGAACCAGTTGCTGCGGATCTCCCATCCGATCTTGACTTCACCCTGCTCTTTAATTCTCTCTCTGGTGGTCCCGAGATAAATATAGAGTCCCTGACACACACTCTAATGCAGCAGTCAGGCCTTCTTGGTGCTGTGAGACTACAGACAAGTTGTGGGTACCTCACATCCTGACATTAGGTGTGAGATTGTCACCCACACCATCTGCTCTGCCTCATTATTTGTTTTTAGGTTTGATGTCTAGTGGAGGGCCAGGTGAGCCAGATGTGTTTGTTCAACTTTCTTAAACTAGCAGAAGGTAAAAAATGTTTCCCAAACTGTTTGCCATGTTGCTGTTGCTTTCTCTCCAAGAAACAGTGGGTATATTTGGGTAGGAGTGATGCCCTTGACATCATGCTCAAGGGTATCACTTTACTATTGAACAAGGACATAATGCGCCATCTGAATGTGACATACCTAGAGACGGCACAGTGAATAGGTAATGCAATATAACAAATTGTAAATAAATGCATTGATAAACCAGTGGGGTATGGTCGCTCCTTCTTTTGTCCGGAATTTTTCACAGTCCCGTCCTGAATTCGTCTCCATGCCAGGTGGCCATCCTAGTTATATGGCATCTTTGTTATCTCAACCCTCGAGATCTCACCATTAAAGTTCTTCTCATTTTGCAAACATTGCAAAATTGCCATCCACGCTGAATCAAATATTCAAAATTTCGCAGATTACTAAATACTAACCTTTTTCAGACATAAATCAGAATATTTCTCCTACCATGCCAACGCCAGGGCATCCTTGGGTATAAACGGTTCCGCAGCGTGACATCATGAATCATGGCAGCAGTTAGAGTCCTGCCCCTTTACAGTGTCTTCCCAGTAGGCATGACCGAGGAGGGGTTGGAGGGCCCTAGACCAATGCTAATGAGAAGGAGGGGCTTCCTGGCCCAGGGCCTTCACCCTTATAACGTCGGAGCAGCAGCAGTAGTACAAATCCTGCCGAAAGGATTTCCCTTTCCCTCGCATTACACCAGTGCTTTGAGTTTTTTTCTGGCAGCCCCCTGGATGAGCTGTTCAGCTTGCTAGAAGTAATTTTAGGGAAAACACTCCGGGCCAGACTGGGATCGCAAACCAGCCCTGGCAATTACATCCGACAGGCCAGCGAGGGGGGGGAGGGGTTTGGAGGGAACACTGCTGCTGTGCTTTTGTTACAAGGTGCTGATTTTGCAGCACTGCTGCAAAGCCGGCCCCTAGTAACAAAAACGGCCCTCACCAGTCCAAAACCGGGCCCCACCTTTCCGGCCCACTGGAGAAACGCCCAGTGCCCGCTACTGCCAGTCCGGCCCTGGAAACACCTCGATGAATATGCCATTCAGTGATTGTGCTGTGCACACGAAGACACAGCAGAATTTATTTTCAAATGCTCTAGCATTTGGCGGGGCAGGAGGGAGATTTATTGTGCGCTTGAGTTTTTTACTACAGTTCACCTGTTTTCCACCAGGCTTTTGGGAAATGTTATTTCTCTCTACAGTTACATTAAAATGAGAAAGGAGAAGCATAACATGGGCCTCAGGGTCACTGTAACATCAGAATCAGCTAAGGACCAAAAGGCCTCCTTGAAATTCCACTTACTTTAAACCTCTGAGGGTAGGTATCTTTACATCTGGGCGGGGTATTGTACCACCAACAATGTATTCGGGTTTCAAAGGAAATTAGTATTCTGGCTCCTACAGCTTTATATTGCTTAGGGGCCATTCTTTTATTTTGCATTACTTTAGTTAATCGTGCAGAAAGCGAGACTGCATTTGCTCACTCACCAATTAGGGCCATTGGAATTATGCAGCAGGAGAGGGCCAAATTATGTGGCAGAGTTGACTAAATTATGGAGCACAAATGATAAATAATGCGACGTAACGCGTTTCATTTTGTGACAGTATTACTTCATTATTTTGTCATTTTTACACTTATTAACACTGTCTTAGCTAGCAAAGATTTCATCTCATTAGTACCAGTTTAACGCTCAAATATAATAATAAACTACTGAAATTTAACCCATCCACCTTTGGGAAGGACGTTCCACTGCACGGCTGCACATGTTGCTGCATTTTTAGTAACTTCTAACCAGTTTGAGCTAGAAACATCAATTGTTAAAATCTGCAAATTGTGCAGCAGCAGATGGATTATGTGGCAAACCAATGATTATTTGAATAAAAGCCCAGAATTTCGTAATTCCAGGGGACCTGCTCACTATATACAATTTAAAAGTTGTTTTTTTCTTCGTGTGGCATTTTAAACGACTATTAATCAAGTGAGCAGAAAATAGGTTTACCATATGCTAAGTTTACCTCTACATATTGCTGAATGTATTATTTAAATCACATTAAAATGGTATTAGAAAGCCAAACCTTGTGTCTTAAGGACGTGAGTGCATTTAATTGTTTTAGTCAATGCATGTGTTTTAGTAAATGTTTTGAAATATGTTGTCAACTTAATTGGTTATAATAATAATTGATTTTTATACAGTGGAATCACTCTTTACCAATTTAATGATTCTCATTTTACCTACCTCGGAAGGATGGAAGCCTGTATCGTTCTTGTCGGATTTCAAACCTGGGACCTGTAGATCACTGCGTGTTAACTGCGAGCTCTGAACTTGTGGATCCATCCTGCTGAAGGAGAGTAATGTGTTGTGATCTGATGCTGAAGGTTCAAAATCATTTTATGAATCATTATGCAAAAGGGCAAATTTTTAAAAATTTGAATTTTTGTTGTGTGAAAGGGATTAATAAATACTGTTTTCACAGAAGAGCCCTTCACTGTTGGAGACCTTCTTTTTATCTGTGTATTCCCAGCAGATGGACTGGACTGCATTGCCAAAAATACTGGAAGCATGATTGCATGGGCAGCAATGTTGGTAATTATGCCCCATCCCAGACACTCACCCACCCGGCTTCCCCTTCAGTCCAAACTTCCCGCTCAAAGGACAAGGGCCCCAATTTACTAATATTTGTGCAATAGTGCAAGGATGTATGGGTTCCCTAAATTAAGGGGGCTCTTCCAGGACAGAACTATCTTTAAATACTTTTCCCACTTTGCATGTGTGCTGCACAACACAACACATGTGCAAAGTTGGAAAAATAAGGACAAATTAAAACACCTCTCCTTGTTATTCCTACCTCTAGCCATCTGACTCAAATGCTCTTTTCTTGAATAATATGTATATGTGGTGTCTCCCTTTATTGGAGCTGCGATGATGGTTACTCTGGGAACACTTCAATATCTCAAAAGAAGGGGATATAACTTATCAACCTGTGTGCCAGAAAGTTTATCCACCCATACGCAAGGTACTGAACCCAGGATCTTCTCCTTAGATAAATACCTTTCAGTCGATAAGGGCGTCTGTTTGGTCCACAGGGCAAGCTTCTCTGTAGACACATGCAGACTTGAAGATGTTTAATCTGCATTTTACCTTTTTTGTTTAAAAAAAAAAAAAAATAGAGGTAGGGAACAAGTAATGTTAAGTGAATAAATGCATGCTTCTATATGTTAAATTCATTCTGCATTATGTCTTGTTTAGTTTTTCCTCACCTGCAAGAGGCATTGGCTGCAGTAGCATACAAGGCTTTCTCTGATTGGAAAAAAAGTTTATTAACACAAAAGGAGGTGAGAAGTACTCATTCATCAATCATTCTCCCAATATTCAAAACCATACACATCTAAGAGTTGATGAAAGGGACCTAAAAGAAAGCTACCCTCTAAGGAATCCCTTATTGTGGGATAAGAATGCCCTCACCAACTATTCATGGCATGCTTTATCATTGGGCTGCCACTACACTTCCTATGTTGCCATCAACAGGGGTGGAGCAAAATCATTTTTAGGGCTCTAATCATTAGTAGTGATATATGGTTAAAACTGCCTTAGAGATGCCCAATCAATTCTGATCCTTTAATTGCAGGTTCCCCACACAGGGTTAAAAATCTTGTAGATGGTCTCTGCGCTTTATCACTACCATTTCTCAAATTGATGTCGTCTACATGTTTCGGCCACATAACGTGCACCACAATAGTCAATGGCCTTCATCGGGACTATAAGATCCCTACTTCCAAGTCACTGTCAAGGTCAGTCCATTAGTCTTGCCAGAAAAAAGGAAAGTGTGAATATTGCACCACACAAGTGCCTTACTTTTCGTATGGGCATTTTGATGAGACGTTTTTCTCTGTAAAACAGAAAAACGTTTTTATAAATCACACATCCAAAGGGTAGATATTCCAGGTCACACACAAAAGAATGTGTCCTGTGTTAAATTGTTTACAATATCACACTTGGTTATGTTTTTGTGCAACAAATTTATAAATGAAATATGAAACACTGCAAACCTTTAGGCACTGCACACAGAAACATGAAGCACTTAGTGGAGACACACATAGAACATGAAGATGATGTCAAGAGTTCTCTTACTCACATGTTTGGTTAGTATCTCCTGACCCGGTGCATAAAAAATGTATAGGCCTCTACTGAGACTAACAGTGATGTATGAGTGTGTTTAGCAACATTAGAGTCGTCTGTACACAGGAGGTAAGTCTGTAGGAGTCACCGCAAGCATAGGAATAAGGTTCAGTTAACGTCTAGTAATATTGTCTCGCCATAAAATATTTTTGACTTCGGCCTGATTTAGAGTTTGGTGGATAGGTTACTCGTTCACAATTGTGACAGATATTCCGTCCGTCTTTTACAAGTGCATTATACCCTAAGGCACTTGTAATAAAGCGTCTGGGATATTAATTACTTTGTGACGGAGTAACTAATCTGCCAAACTCTAAATCCAGGCCTGAAATCTTTGAAAAGGTATACGTGTTTAGTTCAGATTATTCATCACTAAATATTATTGCAGGGCCAGCCCAAACTGGGTTTCATATGAGTTATGCCAAGAGAGAAAGCAGAGTGTGTGGCCTCCATACAATTCATTTGCCTGTTACAGTTCAGTAAACTGAAGGCTGTTTTACACTGGATACCAGTGGCCTGTAATTTATTATACATTAATTCTGCTAAGAATTCCTCAAAAGAGCTTTTTAAAATCTTAAAAGAACTCACGAATCCGAGCATTTGCAGCTCTGCAACCCTTGTATCCCAGATGCACTGTGATAATCTTGCAGTGCACTTTGAACAAAAGATTATTAATATCCACAACTCTGTCTCAAATAACGCGACACCGATAACATTAGAACCTCCGGAAGCCAAGGTAAACTCTTAATCTCCTATTTTGGAATTTTTCAATCCTGTTACCGCTGATCAAGTATTGGTCCGGCTAAAAACGATTAAAGCCAGATCTCCGCTGGACCTTCCCCCCCTATGTTATTACTACTTTGACTCCTGTCCTTCTTGCCCCTATTACAGACCTATGTAATCTCTCATTACAGTTAGCTACCCTTCCACTTAAATGGAAGACAGCCCGGATCAGATCCATTCTTAAAAAACCTATGGCTGATCCCATGGATATGTTAAATTATAGACCAATTTCACTCATTCCTTTTATGTTCAAAATTTTAGAGTCATTGGTGAATCACCAATTGGTGTTCTATCTTGAATCCAATTGTCTGTTGGATCCCTCCCAGTCAGGCTTCCATGCTTCCCATAGCACGGAATCAGCCTTAATGGAGGTCACTGATACCATCAAATTTGCCTTAGTCAAGGGGACCTCAGCTATGTTAATTCTCTTGGATTTATCAGCAGCTTTCGATACCATCTCCCATCAAATCTTAGTTCAAAGATTGGGGGAGATTGGTATTAGTGGTAAAGCTCTGAAATGGGTGGAATTTTTTTTTATCAGAACGCACCCATTCAGTGCAGATGGACGCCGTCATTTCAAAACCCACGGTCCTGGACAAAGGGGTGCCACAGGGATCAATCTTGAGCAAAGAGTAGGGCTCAAGTTTGATCCCTACTCTTTTTAATATCTATGTGGCCCCCCTGGCGAAGCTCATTAGGTCATGTGGCTTTGATACCATCTCCTATGCTGATGACACGCAACTGGTCATCACCATGGATTCTAATCCAACACGTACTAAAGTCAAATTTAAAGGCTGTATGATAAAGATCGCTTCATGGATGACTGCCAACTTTCTTCAACTTAACACAAATAAGATGGAGATCCTTCTATTTGGGAAAGCTCACTCAGTTTGGACTGCAGACTGGTGGCCATCTGAACTGGGATCACCACCGACACCTAAACAATACGTAAAAAAATCTAGGTGTCCTATTAGATAATAATCTTTCTATGAACGAGCACGTCAAAAGTAATTCTGGAACCTGTTTCGGCCTGATGCGCATGCATAAGAAGGTGCTTCAGTGGACCCCTTTACATGCCAGGAAGGCCCTAGTCCAGGCTCTGATAGTGAGTCACCTTGACTATGGAAATGCCCTAATGGTCGTTATGAACGAAGGCCTCTTTTCCAGGCTTCAGGTGGTGCAGAATACAGCAGCGCGCCTTATCCACAATCTTCCTCCGCGTTCCCAATCAGAACCCCTACTGCGCTCACTTCACTGGTTGCCTATAAAAAAAAGTGTGCACTATTCAAACTTCTATGTCTGGTCTGTAAAACTTAGCACGGAAAGGGACCTAGCTATCTGAAAAACAAACTACAGCTGTATATCCCAGTGCGCCACCTCAGATCCAGTGATCTACTACTGTTGTGCCCCAAATGTATCCATACGACTAGATTTGGGGGTTGCTTCTTCTCTTTTCTAGCTCCACATCACTGGAATCGGCTGCCTATGTCCATCCGTTCTTGCCCTGATCTTACTCTCTTTAAAAAACTCCTGAAAACCTGGCTGTTTAATCTCTAACCTCGATATTGCACTGTGAACTGTCTTCCGCGGCCATGGCGCCAAGAGATCCCCTCGGGGATGATTTGTGCACCTAACAAATAAATAAATAAATGACTCTGCTTTGCATTGTGTACCTTATGTTCTGCAATCCTCTCTTTGCACGCTACCCTGAAGTGATCCTTCGTGAAAGGGTCTTAATTTGGCAAAATGGAGACGCTATGTAAAACATAGGATTTCAGAATCATTCTTGGTATACCATGAGTGGGTCATCTATATATAAATGTATGGAGTTTCCAAAGTGTTTAGGTTGATTTGGCCTAGTTGTAAGTCAGCTTTTGTACTCAGTTTATATTTATATTTTCTTTTCAACAATCTTTATTTTTTCTTTGTTTCTCCGTATTTAATCTTTGTTTAGTCTCTAGACAAAAGTTCAAAATTAACTCTAAAGTCTCTCAAGCTCATTCATCATAACTTCCATAGCTTCAGACCAGTTGCAACAGGTAACTACCTAATTGGTTTCTCGCCTTTTCCTATCTTTTCAGGTTTGCTGATTTATGTCTCTGCCTTTTCTTCAGGTCGGAGAGCCCAACATTCCTTGCAAGGTGGGTAGGTATTCTTAGTTGCAGTGTTTCACGTTACCTCAGTTAATCACGTATTCACTTCTGATGCATGTACTATTCTACTATCTTATTAGACTAACATATAGTCACTTCTCATGCACTTTCATCCTTTTTGGTTCCTTACGACACTCTCTGCATCCTCGTTCTCCCTCAACAAATGTTTTGCAGGGTTTCCCATCAACTCGCTTGCTTACCTGATTCATTTGTCTTGATTCCGTCCATCACTCTCAGTCGCCTTCATAATGTCCTCGTTCCCAGATTCTCATCCCACCTCTACTCATGAGACACCATTTTTAGAACCACTGTTTAAGACATTGGGGCCGATTCCGATCTCGGCCGGTAGGGCTCCGAATCGGATTCGGCTTTACCGGATCCGATTCGGAGCCCTGTTTCCCGACCGAACCGTACGCGGGTCCGGCCGAGCGAGTACGATGCGAAATCGCCGACCGACTCGTCCGGGCGTCCCGACCGCTCCGACCGACTCGCTCCCGGCTCGAACCGCTCCGACCGACTCGCTCGGACTCGACTCGCACTGCGCAATGGAGACGTTTCCCGGCCGGGTAAGTACGATGCGCGCCGCGAGCAGTCCGACCGAGCCGCACACTCCGGCTCGTAAGAGCTGTCGGAGCCGTACTTTGGGGTTCCGTGTCGGACCCCCCTGTACGCGTAGCCGCGCGAGTCGCACACAGGGGGGCCCATGGGTCCCCCTACCTGTGCGTGTACGGCGCGAATCGCTTCGCCGCGTACCCGCTGTAGGGGGCGCCCTTGTCCGACTTCGCACCCATTGAGTCAATGGGAGCCCGCGTACGCGTTGTACGACCGGCTCCCATTGACTTCAATGGGAGTCCGACCGACTCGAGTCCGATAACATACGGACGCATCGTACTCGTTCGGTCGGACTGCACGGGTCCGATTCGGTCGGAAATCTCTCCGGGTCCGGCTCGGTCGGAGACATTTCCGGCCCGAATCGGAATCGACCCCTTTGTCTCTTTGGCAGCCTGCTTTTGTCTATTTTTTGCATGTATACTGTTCTCATACCTTGTTCCTATTTTTGTATCACTACTTCTCTATTGCATATCCCCTCCCCTGCATTTTGCCGATTGGGCAAATCAACAGGATAGGACAACGAAAATGTGATTTCTACTGAGCTCTATGAACTTTTCTAATATTGAATAATTATATTGCTATAAGTCATGGCTATACTCATATTATTTCCTTGCCAACCACATTAATGGTGCGTCAGTATATGGTACAACTAGCCTTCAAAATAAATAATATTGCATGGACTTGACGGGCCATTCCATTGCTAGGTATTCCTTTTCAATTGTCAAATATTTAGTTACTTAGGGCCAGATTTAGGTGGCTAAATACCGGTCGGTAACGCCGAAATTCAGAGAATTTCAGCGTTACCGACCGGTATTTGGCTGAGTGCAATGTAGGTGAGTTCATACCTACATGCAAAATAAGGAATCGCAAAATAGCGATTCCTTATTTTGTCTTGCATTTAAGGAATCGGAAATACCGATTCCTTAAATGCAATGTACGTAGCACTAAAAATAGTGCACTTGAGCCTTAAGGAATCGCTAATTACCACCAACTTCAAGTTGGTGGTAAGTAGCGATTTCCTTTAAAAAAGCACTTTTTTGCTTTTTTAAATGTGCCATTAAGGCATGTATGTGCGCCACATGTGCACACATGCACATTTCAGGGGTGCAACAGGGTGTCCTTTGGACACCCTGGCACCCTTGAAATACCTCCCGCTATTAGCGATTCGGTAATACCGAATCGCTAATAGTGAATATCTTCCCATTCATTCCTATGGGCCTCCTAGCCCATAGGAATGAATAGCTAGGTATTCCTTAATAACGAATCTCAATTACAGATTCGTTATTAAGGAATGTTAAGGAATCGCTAATATTTTAGCGATTCCTACCTACATTCCATTTAGCGAGTCCTTAATAGCGATTCGGTAAAAATCGCTATTAAGGACTCTCTAAATTGAAGTTACCTACATCTGGCCCTTAGAGAACAAATTTGCAATTGGTAACCAAAATCAGTCTCTCCATGCATCTTTCATCCAATTGCAACAGGACTGCCCTCAATCCTACCTCTAATGCACCTGTTTGAGCAAAGAGGGTTTTGCTAAACTCTGGATCAATCAACAGTGGTTTAATACAATTTTTCTGTTTTAAGTCCTCAAATGCCTGTTTCGCCTCTTCACTAGGGTTAACAATTTTATTTGATGTTGCTTTCTAAAGCAAATTTGTCATTTTGGCTGCGTTTGTTGCAAAACTTTCTATAGTATCCTATTAACCCTAAGAATGACCGAAGAGCTTTTTTATTCTCCGAGAATGCTACTTTTTTTTTTAATAACTTCAACTATTTCAATTAAGAGTAGTATTTTCCCCAATTCCTAACAGATACCCGAGATGTATGAACTCTTGGGCAGCTAGCGCAGTCTTTTTGGCAAGGGCATGCAAGCCTAGTTAGTTTGATGAAGTAAAGTCGTGGGCTAAGTATTGAAGGTGGGAAGACCAATCTGTGAGATATATATATAACAATATTGTTAGAGCTGTCAGTCTTAGGGTAGTCTACCCCCAAACTTTTTGCCTCTCCCCCTCCATTTCGCTGAACCTAAGACTGATTTGCATATAGCTGGGTCCAAACTTAGGTGGCATGGTGAGAAAAATAACAATGGATTGGGATGCGGCCCGAGTGATTACCATTGGCTGAGATTAATTCAAGCATTCTATCCATCACTGTGTTGTATACTTATTGTGTTGCCCTAAGTGGGATGGGTATGCCCAGACGTGGGTCCTGTGCACACTGTGTCACTGGAACCAAGCTGTACCCAGCTGATGAGCCCATAACTAGGGCAAAACCGGTCCTGGGTTGCTTGTGTTCCGGTTCAGGGAGGACCTGGTTTGACAGTTTGGGCTGGACTGTTCCTATTGGGGCAGGGTCAAGAATGATTTGCATATAGCTGGGTCTAAACTTGAGGTGGCATGCTATGCAAAATAACAATGGATTGGCATGTGACCCCAGTGATTACCAGTGGCTGAGATTTATTCAAGCATTCCAGCCATCACTGTTTTGTATACTTCGTGTGTCTCCATAAGTGGAACAAGAATGTCCAGACATGGGTCCTGTGTACACTGTGTCACTGGAACCAACCGGTACCTGGCTGATAAGCCCATAACTAGGGTGAAACCGGTCCTGGGTTGCTTGTGTTGCGGTTCAGGGAGGACCTGGTTTGACAGCTTGGGCTGGACTGTTCCTATTGGGGCAGGGTCAAGAATGATTTGCATATAGCTGGGTCTAAACTGAGGTGGCATGGTGTGCAAAATAACTATGGATTGGGATTCAGCCTGAGTGATTACCAGTGGCTGAGATTAATTCAAGCATTCCATCCATCACTGTTTTGTATACTTAATGAGATACCCCTGGCAGGACATCTGGGGCTGGACAAGACCTTTGACAGGCTTATCACCCACTTTTATTGGCCCCGGATGAGGACAGCTACTGCTGTATTTTGTAGGACTTGTCTCACCTGCCAGGCTGGTGGGACGACTGGGAAAAAGCTAAAAGTTCCCCTTACTCCCATGCCTGTTGTTAGCACACCCTTTGAGAGGGTGGGAATTGATATTGTAGGACCCTTGGACCCCAAGACAGCCTTAGGCAATAGGTTTATCTTAGACCATGCCACTCGGTACCCAGAGGCCATCCCTCTAAAGTCCATTACTGCACTGCGGCCCTAATGAGGATTTTCACCAGAGTGGGTTTCCCCAAGGAAGTGGTGTCAGACAGGGGCACCAACTTCATGTCCGTGCACATGAAGTTTATGTGGAAGGAGTGTGGGGTTGCTTAATTAGTTCTCCACACCCTACCATCCACACACAAATGGGCTTGTTGAAAAATTCAACAAGACCCTTAAAGGCATGATAATGGGCCTGCCTGAGCCCATGCGGCAGAAATGGGACGTCCTCTTACCATGACTTCTCTTTGCTTACAGGGCAGTGCCACAGAAGGGAGTGGGTGTTAGCCCATTTGAACTTCTGCATGGTCACCCTGTCAGGGGACCTCTCAGTCTGATTAAAGGGGGGGTAGGAGCAAGCTGCCAAGAAACGCCCCCAGGATGTGTTTAGCTACATGCTAGCCCTTCAGAACCAGACGGCCAAGTTCTGGAAGAAAGCTTCTAAGAACTTGGAGGCTATCCAGGAGGTTATGAAGCAGTGGAATGACCAGACCCTCTGGAGTTTCAACCTGGGGCAAAATGTGTGAGTGATGGAGCCAGTGGAGCCCAGGGCTCTCAAGGAACGCTGGAATGGACCATAAAAGGTAGTAGAAAGAAAGATCGAGTCCACCTACCTAGTGGATGTCAAAACCCCTAGGAAACCCTAAAGGGTACTTTGTCTCAACCACCTCAAAATCCACTATGAGAGGTCTGAGGTCATGATGCTGCTGGTGACAGGTGATGGGAAGGAGGAGGAGAGTTAAACTCTCTCGGTTCTCCTGTCTTCTAAAGAGAATGATGGGTTCAGTGGAAGGCATCAACCTCTCCCCTACCCTGACCCCAGAGCAGCAGAGGGACTGTCACCAGTTACTAGAACAGTTTGCCTATCTATTTCCCCTCCTAGGCTTAGACACCTGTGTACCCAAGATATATATACTGGGAACGGCCTTCCAGTCAAAACCAAAATGTACAGGCTGTCTGACAAAGTGCAGAAAGAATCAAACCAGAAGTCACTAAGATACTGGAATTGGGGATCATTGAGCCCTCCACTAGTCCCTGGTCCAGCCCAGTGGTGATGGTACCAAAAGTAGCCCCACTAGCTACCTCCCAAGAACTCTGGTTCTGTGTTGACTACCGAGGACTCAACTCAGTCACCAAGACTTATGTGCATCCCCTAAGCTGATGAGCTCATTGATAGGTTAGGAGCTAGCAGGTTCCTGAGCACTTTTGATTTGACTTCAGGGTAGCAGGTTGCCCTGCCTGAGGGGGCTAAAGAGAGGTCATCCTTCTCTTCCTTAGAGGGCCACTTTTAGTTTAAGGTCATGTCATTTGGACTCAAGAATGTCTCTGCCATCTTCCAGAGGCTGGTGAACTAGGTCTTAGATGGGATGGAGGCCTTCAGTGCTGCCTATTTAGATGACATAGCTGTCTTCAGCAGCAACTGGTAGGACCACCTGCTTCACCTGCAGGAAGTGGTTCAGGCCCTGCACCAGGCAGGCCTGAATATCAAGGTCAGTAAGTGCCATATAGGGCAGGGGTCTGTGTTGTACTTGAGACATCTGGTGGGCAGGGGTAAGGTGCAGCCCCTCGAGGCCAAAATAGACTATCCTGGCCTGGGAGCCCCCAAAAACCTAAACAGAACTGAGGGCATTCCTGGGCCTCACTGGGTACTACAGGAGGTTTGTCGAGGGGTATGGCACCATTGTTGCCCCCTTGACTGAGCTGACTTCCAAGAAGCAGCCTAGGATCTGGATGGAGGCCTGTCAAAAAGCCTTTGACTCTCTAAAACAGGCCATGTGCCTCAGAGCATGTTGTAGGGGCAGTTCTATCACAGCAAAATGAGGAGGGCCTGGATCAACCTGTTGCATACATCTCTAGGAAGCTGCTTCCAGTAGCGGCCGGTGTCAGAGGAGAGTGGCTTGGGGGGGGAAGGGTAGAAAGGAGACAACGAAAAAAGTGGGAAGAAGAAAAATAACTTGCTTGCAGCCCTCGGCATCGCTGGTATTCTGCTCCTCTTGTGGCTTCACTGCAGGCACAGGCTCCCAGACTCCCCTGCGACCAATCCTGAAGCTGCTCCCATGAATGAGAGAAGCTTCGGTATTGGCCTGAGCGCCCTCGATTTGCGCTCCCAGGGAGACTGGGGTTACAGCAAACAAATGATGGACGGAATGCTGACAATGCAATTTGATAATTGTTGCTTGTTTAGATAGTTGGATCATCTGTGACATGGCCATCAATAGCAACAATTTAGTGGATGATTGATGCTTTCAGACAATTCTTTTATGGTTTTTCACAAGGGCTATCACTGAATGGTCAACTGCAGTTGTATGACGTCATAATGCACCTGAAAGTTAGGACTGCCAGCTTCACACTCTTGCCATAGTGAATCGGGCATATTTACAAGCCCCTATCGCCACAGGAACGTCACTTTTAGTGACGTTCCTGTGGCGATATGGGCTTTGCCTTATTTACAAGGCAGCGTTAAGCCACTTAACATGGTTTAACGCTGCCTTGTAAATAAGGCACCCTGTCACGCTATACTTAGCGTGAAAGGGGCGAGCAATAGGTGTTGTGGTGGGTGTTACACCGCAACACCCATTGATTTTGACGCTGCCCCATATTTACAAGGGTGGCGTAAATATGGGGCAGGGCCAAAATTAAGACCAGGGAAAACCTGGTCTTACCCTGACGAAACAAGGAGAAATGTTTAAATTCTCCTCATTTTGCTGTTTCCATGTGTGCTGCATTGTGCAGCACACATAGAATCAGCAAAACGCCATTGATTGTTTATGTGCAGGAAGGTGTGCCTTCCTGCACATAAACAATCATTAAAAAAATGACGTTTTGCAACATCTATGTGCGCTGCATTAAGCAACACACATAGAAGTTTCAACGCGCCATATCAGATTGTTTATGTGCAGGAAGGGACACCTTCCTGCACATAAACATTAATTCCCCTCAACGCAGGCACACTTGTACTACGGTGCAAGGGTGCCTGTGTTGGCGATAGGCAGCTAAATTAGCGCCAGCGCAGGAGGAAACGCAAGGCTGCACTGTATTCTTGTAAATACGGTGCAGCCCTGCGTTTCAGGAGTGGCGGAGTGCGGCGTTAAGCCAAGGAGGCTAACGCCGCGATCCGCCACTTCCTTGTAAATATGCGCCCTCAGTGTTTTAAGTACTACTACGTTCGCAGGCCAAGATTTCCTAACACTTTGCCCCAGGTTTATGTCACCAAACTGACACAAACAAAAGCAAATTGTTGTTTTGATATTTAGTGTCCAGTACAAACTTGTTTTGCATTGGAAAGTAGCCTAAAAGTTATGCAAAGTAGAGTTATGTGCTACTTTGCGGCAATGGAACATACCATGTGTGGTGCATGGGCATTCTCTTGCAACCACCGATGGTTTTTGATGCAAATTCCCATCTACTAAAAAAAGTTTAGAGGATTTGTGTAAAATGAAAATGTTGTTTCCTCGAGGTTGTTTTCTTTTCTCAAAACTTCTCTAAGGTTGCATTGTGCTACAACGTAAAGCACACACAAAGTTAGAAATCTCTTAGGATAGTACTTTCTTTTTTACTGGAAGTTCCACTTCCAATCTAAAACCTATGCCAGACATCACATACACACGCACACACAACACACACACCCCATTGTACTATAGTGTAAGGGTGTATGTGTAGCACAATGCAGCCACAAGTGTACTAGTGCGGGGGGAAAAGAGAAACAGCACCATATTTTAGTAGATATGGTGCTGTTCTGCTCTGTCCCTTTGACGCAATGCACCATCTTTGTTTGCTGCCCTTCATTGCATTATATCTGCAGGCAGCCCACCTTGCATAACGTGAACGTTATTTGCACTCACTCACAAACCCTGAGCATGTTCTGCACCTTAGCTGTATTCTTGGATACAGCCAATGCGTTTGACTTGATGG
The DNA here is from genome assembly GCA_963921515.1 of Calotriton arnoldi. Taxonomy (NCBI): domain Eukaryota; kingdom Metazoa; phylum Chordata; class Amphibia; order Caudata; family Salamandridae; genus Calotriton; species Calotriton arnoldi. The sequence goes on from CAWUFW010023001.1 coordinate 49,160, forward strand.
AATGGACATTCCTTTTTACTGTCCTTACTAGAATGAGACTGGGAGCTCAGCTAATTAAGTTCTGCACAGCTCTCATCCAAAGAATCAGAGTTACGAATATCACATTTGAAGTTCTCATAGTAGCCAGGGTACCTGTCAGGGTTCCTCCTTATCCCCGATAGTATTTGCCCTAGACATTAAGAACCGAGTGGCGTATTTACTCACATGGTCTTGGCAGGCAGCTCTAGGGGTTCGACATCTGTGCACTTGTCATTTCCCCGTAAACCAGAGGTCTTCAAACTGTGGGGCGCGACCCCCAGGGGGGTCGTGGAGTCCTAGGAAGGGGGTCGCAGATTCCCCAGCTTCACTTGTCCCTGTAAAAAGACAGCGGTCCAGGGAGGGCTAATTGAGATAGTTATCAGCTGCTTGCCTGAATGAAAGGCAAATGTGCCTTATCTGGTAATCTTCAAGTGTAAAGGATGCTTGGGAGCAGTTCTGGCTCTTTGTGAAGACAAAGATGTGTGTTTTTTTAGTGGAAGTGCAAAGAGTTAACTACTGGGCTGGGAAGTTCTTGCTTTGAATTTTAACTGCATTTACACAGCCCTTAATGCCCCTAAAGAGGTGTTGAAGGGGCAGTTATGTAAAAATGAAAACTGCATTACATACGCTCTGGTATTATTAAAACCTGCATTTTGAGAGCACCATTTTATTGTAAAACTATTCGCACGTTTTGCAGCATTCTATCTTACCCTGTGTGTAATGCAAGTATAGAAAATTGACTTACATATTCACAGTGCTTTCCGTCACAGGCTGTGACTTCGTAGCACTAAAAATACACATCACTATTCTCCACTGCACCAATCAAGATTTAATTCTGTGGTTCTCTGGTTACACACAGACCTCGGCAGTGCATTAACTAATAGAGGTTTTTAATGTACTACAGTGCATTTCCCACTGAGCAATAACTTTTTTATTTATTTATCATTTACGCTGCCCATTATTTTATATGTAGATACCTGAAGGTGAAAGACCTAAAAACGTACAGAATATTTTGGGCTTATTTATGAGAGGCTTGCATTGCCAGAGCATCACTTTTTTGATGCTCCGGTGGCGCAAGCATCTCAACCATACCTATGAGGCAGTGCAAAGTCCCCCTGCATGGCTTTGCATTGCCTCATAGATATGGAGTAAGACATAGCAGCGCAAATCACTGCGTTGCCTTACTCTGCGTCAACGAGGTGTTCCATGGGCTTTGCGTGGGGTTCCCATGCAAAGCCCATGGATTTTGATGCTGCCCCATATTTACAAAATTACGTAAACCTGGGGCAGTTCCAAAAACTGACGCCTCTCCAGTGGAGGCGTAACGAGGAGAAATGTTTTAATTTCTCCTCGTTCTTTCCATGTGTGCTGCATTCTGCAGCTCTCATAGAAATAGGAAAACGCCCCTCAGGATTGTTTTGGTGAAGGAAGGTGCCTCTTCCCGTACAAAAACAATTCTGCCTACGTTGGTGCTAGGCAGCAATTTGTGAAGGGAAAAGGACTGGAATGCACCGTATTTCATAATTACAGTGCATTCGTGCCCTTTCACATTGGCATATATTTTACATTATGCTTTTGTTTGGTTATTTTTAAGCATTGGTTTATTTAAGGTCTCCTTTTTTGGGTTATACTTCATGAAGGAACATGCTGGGCAGTGAAAATGCGCTGAGTATATGCTTTGCCCATTGTTCTTTCATTCCCTGGGCAGTGGAAATGCTCAGGGCGTATGATTTGCCAGTTGTATTTTATTTTTAGGCACAAACAATGCAGCAGCAACACTGAGACAACCTTTCCCAGACTCTCGAGCACGGCTGCCATGTTTGGAGGGGCTCGGGTATATAATGAGCCCCCGCCCTAGACCACTCGCTCGCTATTCTTCCATCTGGCATCGGATGCGGCCCTGCCCGGAGTTCTGGCTCCCCGCATCCTTTTGGGCGCGTCCTTTCCCTCCGATGGCTTCGATCCTCTTGTAACTGTCAGCGGTGAGGTCTGGTGATACCGCCGATCTGGGCGAGCTATTCTGCCGACACCCATCAGTGACATCTTCAAGTTTGAGATTGGCACAATCTCAGGGGGTAAGAGCACATCACACTGTGTATTTGCTTTGACACCAAGAATGGCGTAATTTTTGTAACCTTTTGTACATATCATGCGAGGCAGGTCCCGCATACTTGTTGTAATTAAAAACTGTTGGGGTAATTCACATCAGCCCAGTGTAACCAGTTGATACCTGTTTTGCAGACTACATCAAGGCCAGCTCAAGACTGCTAAAGAGCGGAGCCCGGTAGGTGTGGTGCTAAACAGTCTTTGAATGACCTCTTGTGGTAATTGCCCTCTCATTACTTTCTATCAGTGAGCTCCTCTCACATAGAATTGTTTATCTTCGGAATCTAGAATGTTATAATGGTTTGCTTTGGTTACCTAGTACTGGGAGTCAGTTGCTGCTGGCTGCCCTGTGGCTAGGACGTTGTTATACCTCTAAGCTGAATAAAGAAGATCTTATCTCTACCACCCTGCATCCTTGAGCTTCTTCACACTGGCGACGAGCGTGGGATGACCAGACTTCGTCTAACAAGATTGTCATCTCTTACAAACAACAAGAAGTTCGTTACTGTAAGATCTTCGCTTTCAATCTGCTAAAGAGCTCCTGTCTTTCCTGCTCTTCTTCAACAGCGTCCTAACACAACCATGTTCCTTCAAAGTATCAAGGTACTGTGCGCGCTTTATTTACAATTTTCAAGGCGCTTTCCTCACATCAGCCGAATTGAGAGAGACTTGCCTACTTTCTTGGGCGTCCTCACTGCATCTTTCAGCTGGTCTAACTGCGCTTCATTCCCTCGCGCTGCACCTTGTTCGCTCTTTTGTGAGACTGTGCCTTTGCAGGGATTTGTGCCTGGGGCGCTGGGCTGGCTCGTCTCACAGGCGGTTCACGAGCATTGTTTAAACGTGTGCTCGCACCTTACCTGCTCGCGCCGAACGCCATTGAATCTTCTCTTCTCTCATCATGGTGACGCATTAATTATGCATCACGCCTATCATCGCTCCCCAGCGTTTAGTCTCCTGGCAACCAACTCGTCACGTCCTTCTACGCTTCCCAGCGTCTTGTTGTTGCTACGCGACGCATTTCCAACATCGCGCTAACGCGCACAGCTGTTTCTACGGTGCACTGATGCGCACAGCGATTTCACATGTTGTTATTGGAGTTCCTTGATGACGCGCTGACGCGCACAGCTATTTCCAGTTTACACATTACCCGCTACTTTGCAGCCTGCTGCTGTTTAGTTCACTACATAAAACAGCGGTGATCTCCACTCTTATTTAGTTTTACTTGCAGCCAATTGCCAGCAACGTCGTATTCACGCTGACACACACAGCATTACCAAGTGAGTTTCGTGTGTCAGCTGTGATTACTGGTGTTACTTTAAACTACTGTTTCACGCTGACACACACAGCATTTCTAAGTACAATTCGTGTGTCAACGGTTGTTCTACGCTGATGCACACAGCAAAGTTCCATTTGAGTGTCAACTGTGGTTCTACGCTGATACTCACAGCTCTTACTTCATTTCTTGGATCTTTTACTACTTCCTCCCTACGCTGGAAGACATTATCCAATCAGCTACTTACTGTACATTCAAGGTTTTATTACATTGAATTTAAATTTTAATTAAGAACAATATACCTTGAATACTTACTTGCACGTTTATTTTACAATATTTATGTAAACACTTTACCCTTTAATTACATATTTTTTACTTATTTTTACAATTTGATACACTATGCAAAACGTAACTCCTCCTCCGTTTTTTCTATCTAACCCTGGGGATCCAAATTTACGTTGGTCAAAATGGAAAAAAGTTTTCCTAAACTATGCAAGGGTTTGCGGAGTATCTCTGAGTGCTGAAAGAAAGTCAGCATTACTTTTACACTGTTTAGGTTCGGAAGGACAAGAGGTGTTTGAACATCTTCCGAACCTAACTGATGATGAGTCAGATAGCCTCAATGAATTTGAAATCTGTCTTAAAAAACTTGATAAGCATTATCTCCCTAAGGTTAATACCATCCTTAAACGTTACCATTTTGGTAAGCGGGTACAAAAAAGTGATGAGTCTGTCGAAACTTACATCACTGCTCTGCGTAAATTAGGTGCCACATGCAAATTTGATAATTCTCTTGAAGAACGCATACGTGACCATTTTATGCTGGGTTGCTCTGTTGAGAAAATTATTGATAAACTTTGGCAGAAGGATGATCCAAAACTTGATGAGGTTGTCGCAATAGCAAAAAGAATTGAACACTCTCTTGCTTGTGTAGAGGTCATTAAAAAAGAAAATGGCGTTTTAGAAGAAAAGGTTCACAGTGTTACTAAAAAACCATCAAAGCCGATTTGGAAACAACGTGAGCCTACTCAATCTACTCACTCTTCCAACTCTCAACTTAAGGGTAACACAAAGATAAAATGCTACCGTTGTGATATGTTAGGCCATCTTGCTAATGACAAATCATGTCCTGCTCTCACTTCCAAATGCAAAAACTGTGGGAAAGTTGGACATCTATCCAAAGCCTGTAGAGCTAAGAAGAATAAGTCCAACAGGCGTGTTAAAGAAGTTTTGCTTGAGAGTGAAAGTGACTCTGACTATGATGACAATGATCTACACTGTGGGGAGGTTATTACACCAACAAGTAAGAACAAGAGCAAAGGTCCCTTTGACATGGTCTTAGTGAATGACTGCAACATCAAAATGCTCTTCGACTCAGGGGCAAAGATTTCTCTCATTCCCAAAGAGTTTTTTGACTTGAAACTGCGTGAGAAAGTCAAAATTTACAAGCCGGACATAAAACCTTTAGCCTATGGTGGTCAACCTATAAAGTTGTTTGGCTACTTCATGGGCAATATTGAATACAAAAGCAGGTTGACTGCGGGGAAGATATATATTTCTTGCAAGGGTGACAGCATAATCAGCTGGTTTCACCAGGCTGATCTAGGTGTATACTTAGTACCTGGCGGTGATCCTTGCATTGTCCTCAGAGACATCTCCTCTCAATCTGCCTCTTCAATATGTGTCCCTAGTGAGTGTTGTACAAGCGTTATTTCTAGTGAGAGTGAATTGAACACTAATGTTATTTCTAGTGTGAGTGATTCTAGTTGTATTTTACGTTCTGAATTCAAGAATGTCTTCTGCGAGAAGTTGAGCTGTCTTTCAGGCTACACGCACAAGATTATTCTTAAGCCTGATTCTCAAGCCATCACATGTAAAGTACGCAGTGTACCTTTGGCTATGAAAGAGTCTATGCTCAATGAGCTTGAGAAATTAAAGAAAGAAGGTAACATGGTTGAAACAGAGGCCAGTGAATGGTTAGCTCCGGTGGTTTTGGCACGCAAGGCCTCCGGTGAGGTTCGCTTATGTGTGGACCTTCGTGCTCTCAACCGTGCCGTGGTCGCTGACAAGTACCCTCTCCCGAACATAACCGAAATGTTAGCCCAGCTTGGGAATGCACGCATCTTCTCCACCTTAGATCTTCGTGCTGCATACCATCAGGTCAAAATTGATGAGAAGTCCATGGATCTAACTGCCTTCATAACTCCTTATGGAACATACAAATTCACATGCCTTCCCTTCGGCTTGATCTCTGCTGCGTCAGTTTTTCAGAGAGTCATGGAAGACGTGCTGAGTGGGGTTGAGGGAGTCAAGATATACCAGGAAGATGTTTTGATTCATGGCTCGTCTCAGAGCGAACATGATGCAAGACTGAGATCTGTGCTTGAACGTTTCAGTAAGAGGGGTCTAACTTTGCGTGAGAATAAGTGCAAGTTTAATCTTTCTGAAATTGATTATTTAGGTCACCGTTTGACCAGTGAGGGAGTTAGGCCCAGAGATCGTCTTGTGAAGACCATTGAAGAACTTCCCGTTCCGCGGTCCAGGGATGAATTAGTAACCTTCCTGGGTATGGCGGAGTACTACAATAAGTTTGTTCCACGGTTTGCCTGTCGTACCTGTGAGCTTAGGTGTCTCTTAAAGAAAGGTGTGAAATTCTCTTGGTCTGCTCAGTGTCAGTTGGAGTTTGAGGGAGTAAAGAAAGCTCTTTGTTCTGCTCCCTCTCTACAGAGTTTTGATACTTCTTCTGGCTCTATTCTTGTCACTGATGCCAGTTCACGAGGTTTGGTTGCTGTTCTTAAACAAATTAGGGATGGCAGGGAAGAAACCATTATGTTTCTTTCAAGAGCTCTTGTTGGTCCAGAGCTTCAATATTCAGTAATCAAAAATGAGGCCTTGTGCATTTTCTGGGCAATAAAAACGCTCAAGAAATTTCTCTGGGGTTCCTCTTTTGTTGTCCATTCAGATCACAAGCCTCTAAAAGATCTATTCTGTAAAAAGTCTTTAGATGCTGTCTCCTCTCGTATATGTAAGTGGGTCATAGCACTTCAGGACTTCGACTTTGTTGTCAAATACATTCCGGGTGTTGATAACAAAGTGGCTGACTGTCTTTATCGCCTGGTTCCTGAGCAAACTGGCGAGATCTCTCTTGACCCTGAGGATACCTGGGAAGTTGATGACTTCAAAGTATGTGAAGTGGTTGAAGGAGTTGTTTCGGAGTCAGAATGGAGAGACTCTATTGAAAATGGACCAAGATTTACTCAACGTATGTAGATTAGTGTCAGAAGGATGGACCGGTATCAGGAGTTTGACTGAAGGTGTTAGAAAGTTCTGGAATGTAAGGAATGAACTTTCGTTGAATGATGATTTACTTTGGAGGGGAACGCGCCTTGTTCCTCCAACTTCCCTCAGACAGAAAATAGTCCGTTTAGCTCATCTGGGACATCAAGGCATCTCCAAAACCAAGGAGAGGGTTCGTTTACATTTCTGGTGGCCTGGAATTGATATGCAAGTAGAACGCATGGTGAGAGACTGCATGGAGTGTAATGCCTCTGATAAAATTTGCAAAACCAGAGTCCAGCCAATGATTATACGAGAGGCTCCTAAACGTTGTTGGCAACACGTAGCCTTAGATCTGTTGGGTCCTGTCATCTCCAAGACGGGTCAATTTTATGTTCTTGTGTTAATTGACATGTACTCTAGATGGCCGGAGATCAAAGTCACACAGAGTATAGAAACTAAGGATGTTATAAAGTTCTTAGAGAATATTTTTTGCAGGAAGGGTCTTCCTGAATCTCTCCTGACAGATAATGGTGTACAGCTGGTATCAAGAGAGATGGAAGAATTCTTGGCCAAGAAAGTAATTGAACACAAGCGTTGTTCTCTCTATCATCCAGAAAGTAACAGAATGGTAGAGAGATTCAACCGTGTTCTGAAAGAAGCAATTCAATTGGCCAAAGAACAAAACCGTGACTGGAAAGCTGCTATAGTTGAGCGTGTTATGGTATACCGCTTAACCCCACATTCCATTACTGAAAAAGTTCCATTTGAGTTGTTTAGAGGGCGCACTCCCAATACTTTTATGTTTCAAACTTGGATGAGGGGAAAAGGTGCTGTTAATGACACTAGTGAGGACGTTGAATGGCGTGCCCGTCAAGATCTCAAGTCAGCTAAGAGAAAGGTCACCTTCGATACCAGACATGCGGTTTCTCGCACTATAGTAAGTGTGGGTGACCGTGTGAGGGTACGTTTTCCCAAGAAGTGTGGTAGTGCTAAATTCTCCTCTCCCCACACTGTGACCAAACTATTTCTTAATGCTGTTAAACTTGATGATGGCTGTATTTGGAATTTGAATAGAATTTCTCCTGTACGTGCTTGTGTTCCTTTTGACAAAAATAAAAAACTTGTTTCTCCTAAAGAAGTTTCTCCTCTGCGTAGGAGCACTCGCACTTGTAAAACTCAGCAGAAACTACTCAGCAATGTTTTGAAGTGAATGTATCTACTCAGTTATATTTTGAAGTGATTGTACCTTTTAATTATTCTTCATGTTATATTTTGTATTGGGGGGAAGGTGTGTGGTAATCGCCCTCTCATTACTTTCTATCAGTGAGCTCCTCTCACATAGAATTGTTTATGTTCGGAATCTAGAATGTTATAATGGTTTGCTTTGGTTGCCTAGTACTGGGAGTCAGTTGCTGCTGGCTGCCCTGTGGCTAGGACGTTGTTATACCTCTAAGCTGAATAAAGAAGATCTTATCTCTACCACCCTGCATCCTCGAGCTTCTTCACACTGGCGACGAGCGTGGGATGACCAGACTTCATCTAACAAGATTGTCATCTCTTACAAACAACAAGAAGTTCGTTACTGTAAGATCTTCGCTTTCAATCTGCTAAAGAGCTCCTGTCTTTCCTGCTCTTCTTTAACAGCGTCCTAACACAACCGTGTTCCTTCAAAGTATCAAGGTACTGTGCGCGCTTTATTTACAATTTTCAAGGCGCTTTCCTCACATCAGCCTAATTGAGAGAGACTTGCCTACTTTCTTGGGCGTCCTCACTGCATCTTTCAGCTGGTCTAACTGCGCTTCATTCCCTCGTGCTGCACCTTGTTTGCTCTTTTGTGAGACTGTGCCTTTGCAGGGATTTGTGCCTGGGGCGCTGGGCTGGCTCGTCTCACAGGCGGTTCACGAGCATTGTTTAAACGTGTGCTCGTGCCTTACCTGCTCGCGCCGAATGCCATTGAATCTTCTCTTCTCTCATCATGGTGACGCATTAATTATGCATCACGCCTATCATCGCTCCCCAGCGTTTAGTCTCCTGGCAACCAACTTGTCACGTCCTTCTACGCTTCCCAGCGTCTTGTTGTTGCTACGCGACGCATTTCCAACATCGCGCTAACGCGCACAGCTGTTTCTACGGTGCGCTGATGCGCACAGCGATTTCACATATTGTTGTTATTGGAGTTCCTTGATGACGCGCTGACGCGCACAGCTATTTCCAGTTTACACATTACCCGCTACTTTGCAGCCTGCTGCTGTTTAGTTCACTACATAAAACAGCGGTGATCTCCACTCTTATTTAGTTTTACTTGCAGCCAATTGGCAGCAACGTCGTATTCACGCTGACACACACAGCATTACCAAGTGAGTTTCGTATCTCAGCTGTACGTGCTTGTGTTCCTTTTGACAAAAATAAAACACTGGTTTCTCCTAAAGAAGTTTCTCCTCTGCGTAGGAGCACTCGCACTTGTAAAACTTCGCAGAAACTACTCAGCAATGTTTTGAAGTGAATGTATCTACTCAGTTATATTTTGAAATGATTGTACCTTTTAATTATTCTTCATGTTATATTTTGTATTGGGGGGAAGGTGTGTGGTAATTGCCCTCTCATTACTTTCTATCAGTGAGCTCCTCTCACATAGAATTGTTTATCTTCGGAATCTAGAATGTTATAGTGGTTTGCTTTGGTTGCCTAGTACTGGGAGTCAGTTGCTGCTGGCTGCCCTGTGGCTAGGACGTTGTTATACCTCTAAGCTGAATAAAGAAGATCTTATCTCTACCACCCTGCATCCTCGAGCTTCTCCACACCTCTCTATTTGTGAATGTTTCATTGTGTGCATTATAGATATACATATGTCATGCTCATCACTTGTACTGTTATGTTGTAGGGAAAACACCAAAAACCCACCCTAGGAGGCTGCGAGGCAGGGCTCAGGTGAATATGCTAGGTAACTGGGATACTACAAGGGGTGAAGGGGACTCCTAGGAAACTGGTTACAAATCTGTTGCTTTCCCTTTACAGGTCTCCCTCCCCACAGTTCCTTCCCCAACAACCCTTTCCCTCGCCTGGACACTCCAAAAGTCTGTGCCGTAATGGTATTCAGACTTGGTGGTGCCTGGAGGTGGAACATTCTTGCAGCGAGCAAGCCCAGAGGGATCAGAGAGTTGACATTTACAAGGAGCTTGCGCCGCCAATGAGTCAAAATGTTTGATGCATTGGCAGCGCTGTCAGTACTCCATATTTACACAGTGACGTATCTTGGAGGATGCGTCACTTTTTTAAGTCCTGCGTCAAAAGGAACCTGCGTCGGAACTGCCTGCGTCATGTAAGTATTAAAATATGCAAGGTAGGCGTTCCATCGTAAATTCCACCTTAAAACAGACGCATGGATATTTACAAGATTTTACCAAAGTGACGCATCCTTGGCTTGAGTCATGCAGAGATCCAATAGCGTCAAACCTCCTATGCCTGTGGAACCCGCGCATAGGAAATGATGCATTGACATTGGTACATAAAGAGAAGCTAGATAGAACAGTGTGGCAACCACTACTACACAATGGAAATGCAAGTTTTGCAGCCACCCACCCCCAACCCCCGTCACCTCGACAAAGGCAACGCAGGTGAAGGGAGCGCATTTATCGCCAGTGGACTACCCTTATTGGGCTCAGGAAGGATGAGGTTGTCACCTATTACCAGCGGAGGAGGGAGTCCATTGTAGAGCTGCTACACCTGATTGCACCAAGGCTCCAGGTAACAGCTGCCAGGTCTACCAACATCCTCCACAGGTGAAGTCATGGCGGTACTACACATGCTGGCATCAGGGTCCTTCCAGATAACAGCTGCCAGAGTGGCTGGAATCTCCCAGCCATCTTTCTCCTCATTTCTTCCCTCTGTCCTGGATGCCATCATCTGACTGACACCCCGCTACCTCCTCTTCCCCAACACCCAGGAACTGCAGCTGGAGACAAAACAAGGGTTTTATGCCATCGCTGGGTTCCCACACGCGCTGGGTGCCATGGACTGCATACGTGCAACTGGTTCCCCCTGCAGCCACATTCCGTCTCTACAGGAACCGGAAGCACACCGGCTCCATAAATGTCCAGGCATCGTGGACCATCGGGGCCTGTTCACTAACATGCTGGCCAAATACCCCAGGAGCATGCATGATGCATATATATTCGGGCACTCCATCATAAATGACCGGTTCCACCATGGACAATATGGGAATGGCCTACTTGTAGGTAAACAAAACTCAAATATCTAACACACCCACTAACAGAAATGGATGACATAATACCCATCTCTATGTCTGTTGACGCAGATAGGGACAAAAGTATGAGGGGTGTGCCTCATACATGCACCATGCATCATGGCGCATGTGTCATGCAAACCCACAAGTTACGCAAAGCCACTATGGCTGCTGTTTAATGCTGGAAGGGTACAGAGCAGTGCATTGCTGGTCCAAATGCGATATAGCATCAGTGTGTGCATGGGAGGGGTTCCATGGGGGTTGTTGTGGGGGTGTCTACATGCCACTCCCATGGTTCATCAGGCATGTCATGTATCTCACTACCGACATCTGTGGTTTACCGTGGACATATGCATGCGTCAGTGTAAGGCATGTCTGCTATGTCACTACCTACCTTGGGAGAACCAACTACCTAAATATTTAATCCCTAATTGGCCACTTCACACATGTAGTGGGAGCACATAACATAGAGTGGTCATGAGCATCTCCAAACAGACATCACAGAAAACTACAGGATCAACATGACAGTCAGGATGTAAAAGTGTACAATGTATCAGCCCATGCTCAGGTTTCATTTGCTATTACACAGAGTATTGGAGGAGATGTGTTAACCTATGAATAACTGTATGACTAACACATATTGTGAAACCAGTGTTAGAAATCTGTATGACAGTGTAACTACACATAACACACTTGGCCTGACATGTATCTGTAACAGTTAGCAAAAGTATTGACAGTTGTCCTTTTCACTTTCAGCAGGCCAGGGATATGGGCTTCAGCTGTGGATAATGACCTCATATGCACACCGCCATACTGAGCCAGAGAAGGCCTATAACCAGGCACTCAGAAAGGCACTGAATATTGCTGAACGAAGCTTTGGTCTGCTCAAGGGCAGGTTCTGCTGTCTGGACATTTAAGGGGATAGATTGCTCTACTTCCCCCAATGTTGTGCAAACTAATACTGGTGTGTGCCATACTGCACAATATATGTGTGTGGACTAATGTCCCCTGGGACGTGGACCAACAACAGCAGGACCCGATGGAGGAGGAGGATGCCAATGGTGGAGACATCCAAAACACTGCTGCTGGCAATCGCAGACACACACACATTGTGCAACATTTCTTCACTTGATCCGTATGTTCGGGAACGGACCAGTAACCAACATGTTATAAAGTTTCAACATAAAAATAAATGTTTGAAATCATTAGTTATGTTTGTGTTTATGTTACAGTCCCAGGAAACATCAACTTACACACATCTCATCAACTAGAAGTAGCCCTCAAAAGTTTACAATCAGGTCAGAAGGCAGGCATCAACTTCAAGTGTCAGAAACAATGCACTGTGCATTGTCATGTGTTGTGTGTATATTGCGCCTTGCCTATTTCCCTAGTGATGTGTCATTAAAAAACCACGCTTTGGTAGGAAATGTGACACTCTAGTAGGAAAGGAGACACTTTTTTAGGAAAGGTGACATTTTAGTAGTAAATGTGACGCATTTGTAGGAAAAGTGACACTATAACACAAAACGTGACGCTTGAGTAGGAAAGGTCACACTTTTCTAGGAAAGGTGAATTTTTAGTAGTAAATGTGACGCATTTGTAGGAAAAGTGACTCTTAAGCACAAAACGTGAAGCTTGAGTAGGAAAGGTGACACTTTTCTAGGAAAGGAGACTTTTTAGTAGTAAACGTGATGTTAATGTAGGAAAGGTGCTGCTGTAGCAGAAAACGTGATGCTTTAGTGGAAAGAGCGTCGGGCGAAAACCACACATCAACACCAAAGCATCTAAAACAAGGCATTGGGCATTGTGTAACTAATGACTTGGCAATTTCTCTAGTGAAGCGTCAGAAAAAAATGACGCTTTAATAGGAAACGTGACACATACGTCAGAAACGTGCTGCATCCACACAGGAAATGATGCAATGCCTCAGCCATGCTGCATAACAGGAAGTGTGAAGTTCTTTTCACTTTCACTTACGGTCTTTTTGTCTGTGCTGGCTGGTGCAGGTGTTTGTAAGTTGCTGGAGAGTTTGGTGCTGTTTGTTGGTCTTGTCTGTGCTGTCCCTGTTGTGTCCCAAAACTGTCATTTTTGTCTTGTAACTGTATTTTGTTTAGTGTATTGTGGTGTGGGGTGTTTGTTCAAATAGTGGTTTATAGGGGGAAGGGAAAGGGATGGTGTATCAGTTGTTGGGTTTTGGGTAGCTAGTTGGGGTAGTGAGATGTTGGGCAGGACCAAGAACCTGACGGTGCAGGAATTTGGGGGCCTTCTGTGGCTGTTAGTCAAGTACCTCCCCAACATAGTCGGAAGTGGAGGCAGGGTTAGTCAAGGCTACCCAACGTGTGAGAGGCAGCACCGGTGGGAGAAGGTGCGGTTCCAGATGAGTCGAGTATTTGGTGTCCGACTGTGCGTCCACCAACTTAAGCACCAGTGGGCAGATGTTATCAGCCAGGGGCAAGATCTCCTGGATCACCCGGGGATAAAAGTTGGTGGGGCTACCGGTAAGTCCCTATTTACGATGAGCTAGCAGCTGTGTGGCTTTCGCACAATACTTACGCTAAATAAATAATAAATGCGGTTTACATTCTGGAAGGGCTAGATATCTATATGGGTTACTATGGCATGCTAACTCGGTTACATACACTGAACATGCCATGCAGTGCAGGGGAGGACCATAGGGGACATAGGACCCATCTGGAACTGTGCAGGGAGTATTGTCACCGGTGTGCTAGGTCATTACTTACTCAGACCTGTGGGCGCCACCCGCCATGTATGTTGCAGGGGAGCACACTCACATGTCATCAGAGCAAACACATCAGGCCACAGGTTGGACAGGGTGTTTGGTTCCCACCCAAATGGTCACACATGCATTATAAAACATGGTCATCATTCCTTTATGAGCCTGTATGGGCCTTGATTGATCATTGTTCATTTACAGTACACTGCTCACATGTAAGGAGCTAAGTGAAGAAGTCAAAGAAGCATGGACACTGTCTGATGTGTGTAGCATTGTAAAGAACATGTATTGACTTGAGAATGTAATGTAATGTAACCACTTCTTATATATCGCACTGTGACCCAGCGGGTATCCTGGCGCTGTGAGATGGGAGGCCTGTGACAAGGAAGAGGATTAGCCTGACGCTCTGGGATAGAGCCAGGTCTTTATTTTCCTTCTAAATGCCCCATCATTGTCATACTATGCAGAGTGTGGTCAATCAAATTGGACTGTTCACATAGCCATCAAAGCCTGGCACCCTTGCACCATGTTGCGAGCTAGGCTGGTCTTGTACCTTGTCTGCACTCTGTGCACCTGATACGTGATGTGCCTGGTATGATATGAATACACTGCAACATGGCTTACATAGGTCCAGCATTAGGGCAATCCAACTTTGCCTAATGCTACTAGTCCAACGAACCAACAATAGCAGGCAATTGTGAAGTCAATGTACTGTGCTTTATATGTACACAGTATACATGTTCAGCATTCACAAAGCAATGTACCATCTTTTTGTAGGTGGAACAAACCCATGCACCATTGGTGAGGTGGCGACCTTCAGAGATCCCAATGCTACCAGTGAGTATCAACTGATTGTTCATGTGCTCAGTAAGGAGTGTGTGTGTTCCCATAAATTGGCTGCAGTGAGATGTGTAAGGGGTATCATCAGTCAGCGGAAATAAGCTTTACCTTACATGTAGAGTCACAACAGAAGTAGGACAAAGTTGCTTGTGCAAATGTCAGGGTCAAATTGCTATGTGAAATTAATCCCAATGTATGCAGGCCCACATGATGGTTACCTCCGAATCTGCTGTGCAAATTTTGTACAAGCTATGGAGTGGAGGTTCATGGCACATGTCCCATCACCTGCCCAAAAACCAAATGATGATTATTACTTCAAATGTTTCTCTCTCACACATAATATGGGCAGAAAAGTGACAACATGTTACCCGGAATATGTGACAGAAATGTTGCGGGGATAGGCTGTGATTTTCAAGACACACTGTGCCTCATTTACTGAGAATTGGCAAAGGGCAGCGCCACAAGTAATTTTGCAGCACTGTCCTTTCAGCCACCGCCGGCGCACAATTAGCAGACGAGTGTCAAGGCATGCACCCTTGCACCATGGGTCAAGGGTGTCTGTTTTGTTGGCATCATTGTTTCTCACAAAAACAATCACAAGAGGCGTTTTCCATGTTCTATGTGTGCTGAGGAAAAACAGGGAGAAATGTAAACATTCCCGCTCATTACACCTGCTCTGGGGAGGCGTACGTTTTTGGCCCTGCCTCAGGTTTAGGTGATGTTGGAAATCTGGGGCAGTATCAAAATTCCTTTGGGTGTTGAGTGGGAACACTCACAGCAATGCCCATGGAACGACTCCTTGACGTAGAGTAAGGCAACGCAGCGCTTTGCGCTGCCTTGCCTTACTCCATACCTATGAGGCCATGCAAAGCCACGCAGGGTGGCTCTGCTTTGCCTCATAGATATGATTGAGAGGCCTGCACCACTGCATCGTCATAAAAAGTGACGCTGTGGTGGCACAGGCCTCTTGTAAATGGGGGCCAGTATGTTTTCCCAAGTCCAAATTTGCACAGGACACAGGTGTGGTTGGGGTGTAACACATATCTCAGATAATACTACCAATTGTCAATAGCAAATCTAATATTAGCATGTGCACGATGAACAGCTTTTCAAATGTATTTGGCCTCCTATTGTGTGTTCACATCATACCATGCACATGCCTGCATAGTACGTTCCTCCACCCTACCAAAATTGGTACAGTATAAATATTGGAAGCCATATCAGACATCAGTGCCACTC
This sequence comes from Calotriton arnoldi, assembly GCA_963921515.1. Lineage (NCBI taxonomy): Eukaryota > Metazoa > Chordata > Amphibia > Caudata > Salamandridae > Calotriton > Calotriton arnoldi. The sequence goes on from CAWUFW010023001.1 coordinate 64,892, forward strand.
AAACAGCAATTTGTTCTGGGATCCATAATTGGATCTGTTGTTCAGCATCTAGCCAAAGTTTGGACTCCAATGGACTTGGGTGACTAGTGTGAATTCTGCATGTGTATTTGTGATGTGCCATAGCTGAAATGTGATATTCATGCTTACAAAAGCAGTGGGCAAGTGACATATCCCCATTTGTTTCAGTGAGTGTGTCAGTCCATTGTCCAGGGCAGTGACTCACTTGGGTCCTTCCCTTAGCCCACGTTTATCATGATATGTGGAAGCTGTCAGCCAGCATCATGGGTACCTGTGCATCCCTCAGAGTATTGCATATCGGTGATACGTTAGATGGGGTGACAGAGGAGCAATTGGCAAAATGGCATGATGGTATAAAGGATGTTGTCACTAAGCTGGATGTGCGCATAGATTTGGAGGTATGTACTTCAATCTGGCTGCCTGATGCACATTGCTAGTGTATATGTGCACATAGTGAATATGTGCACATGGCAATGTATGCTAAATTTTGTTTGGCTGGTCCACACAAGCTGTGATGTTTTTTACCTCAGTGCAGACTGAATAGGTATGAGTCAAAGTGGGACATGTCAGCAGTTCACACATGCCAATGCTGTCACATGCCGGACTCATGCCTTCATATCCACAGTGCCCTATTATAGACACATTCCCATTCCTTTGTAGTGTTTTGTGAGGAATAAGCCAAGGTGTCAAATACCACAGGCGTGTATGCACTGTGTTGTCGGCACACAGGCCATTCCACATCCCACCAACTGCTGTTGTTACCCATGCTGTATCCCCAGGATTTCTCTCCATTGAACAGTTGTTGGGCAATTATCTGGAGATACAGCTCAATATACTCAGATATCTGAGATCTACAGCATGCATGTACACATTAATCACATGGAGTAAGTATGAGTAGATGTGCTTCTAGATAACAATCCTTACAGAAATGTTGGGACAGACTATTGGGTATGTAAAGGAGCACATGCTCTTGTCTTTTATTTTCATTTGGTGCTCTATGGTAAAGTGTTGCAGGTATGTCCATGGGTTTTTCTTGGAGAAGTATCCAACAAGTCTGTTGAATCGCAGGTAGCTAGCTCCGTCTATGTTTCTGCTACTTGTCAATCTATGCTGCTATGGGTGTGGCCTTGTGTATATGCCATAACAGTGAAGCATTGCTGAGGCACAATACATGTACTTGCTACACATCACTCATTTCACATAGGTGATTGGTTTTACCCTCTGGCATGTTGCATGGCATTCCCCAGGAGTACCTAAATGGACCATGTGTACCATTCCATATGTACACAACATAATTGTTCTGAATCTGTCTTCATATGCACATGGGTACATATTTATGAGGCCTTACACTGCCATTTCCTGTACCTACAAGGCCAAGACCTGAGTAAATTAGCATTTTAATTTTAGGGGAAGTACATGCTTCTCATGACAGTTGGGCATGATTCGTTAATTAGATGTAATTTTCTTGGCTGGACATGCGACTTGTGCTGCTAATAGTAATTAATGCATGTAATTGTTGACAATGTGGACAATTCAGCTTGGTCTGATTCCAGTGTCCTTCCTCTGCAACAGACAACATGACCAATGCTCAGGAAAAAGCCTATTGGATCCACCTGGAGAGGTACTGACACCTACGGCACGTTGCCAAGGCCTTCTGGCGCATGGGACACACCTTTGAGAAATCAAGGGCAGCAGGGACCTGGAAATAGCCACCTAAGGGACAGACAGCAATGGACAGGGCAAGCACCAGGCCACAAGTGGGGTATACCCATGGTGGTGATCCGGTCCCAGTTACGGGACCCTCCATAGCCCCACCAGCAGTGGTACCACAGCCGGTCACCAGTACCTCTCAGCAGCCAACTGAGTTTGAGAGGCAGTTGCTGAAGGCACAGCAAGACACTAATTTGAAGTTGGCAGGACTCCAATTGCAGGTGGCAACCCTCATGCAAATGGTGCTGAGCTACAGCAGACTGTGGACCGCATAGACAATCAAATTTAGACCCTGCCTCAATTTTCTGGCTTTTTGCTTGTTTTCATAGTCTAGACTTTTAGCATAGGTCAGGATGGGATTTAGCATAGTGGTAGATTAGGTTAGTTATATGGATTTTAATTTGATCTGTTTTTAGGTGGGGATATGGGTGGGTAGGTTGTTAAGTGGATGGGGGTTAGTGTTTATTATGTGTATAAAAAAACAAAAATCCCCCAAAAATAGAAAGTACAAAACAAAATATATATTTGTTTAGGTTTTAATATTTAGGTAGTTTGTGTATAGGTGTAGTTTATGTTAGTCTCATGTACAAATATGTTTTAAGAGGGTCTGGGGGTTGATGTTTAACCTGTCTGTTGTGGTAAATGTGTAGAGTAGGATAAGTTAAGGTTAGGTAGGTTAGGTTAGTTTTAAGTTAGGATAGTGTAGGTAAATTAGAATAGGTTAGTTTATGCATAGTTAGATAGGTATACTTAGTGCAGGTTTTTGATTTTAAGATTAGTAGTGTGTGTTAAATAAAATCTGTTTTGCACTTTCTCAACTGCTTACTTATTTCCTGCGCAGCAGTTGTGACATGTGCTCAGGTTGGGTTCAGCACATGCAGTAGGATTTCCTGCCAGTGTGTGTATATGTGTGTTACTAGGTGGAGCACCTAAGGAGTAGATTATTTCAAGTCAAATAAGGGATCTTCAAACATGATTGAACACTGTGAGTGGCACTCTTGCTGTGAATGGACACACAGCCCAAAACAAGTATTAACCTAATGTTGCACTGTGTGTGTACGTGATGCTACATGTTTTGTATGGATGGTTGAATCAAACCATTGTGACTAAACTTGGATATGTTGTGTGCCACACTGATGGCAGCCACTTACATACTCTCCCAAGCACCATTTGGTTGTCACATCACTGTTGTCTGCTGGCCAGTATGCATGTAGGAATCCCCCACCTGGGCTGAAACGTCATTCAGTCAAACCATTGACTGGTAGCTTATTGTAGCACTTCATGGATGTGACCTTGGGTAACTACTTGCTAGTTTAGATGCACATATGGATCACAAATACTATTTTGTATGGCCTGTACAGTTTTACCCCCTGAGTTTATGATACACATTTTACTTTGCATAGAAGGTAGTGTGGCATATTTACAAGCCCCTTGCGCCACTTTTGCGCCGCCGTTGCGTCACGCATGTGACGCAGCGGTGACGCAAAACATGCGCCGCGTTGCGCTATATTTACAACGTGACGCATCTAGGGAGATGCGTCACGTAGTAAACCCCTGCGCCACATGAAACCTGCGTCAGGGGGGGGCGTTCTGGCGCAGGAACGCCTCGGAAAAGTGACGTAGTGAAATCTACAAGATTTCACGCAGTCACTTTTCCGGCAGCTGGTGCGTCAAATCCTTACGCCTGCTTCAAGCAGGCATAAGGATTGACGCACCATGTTAGGGATAGGAAGGTTGGAACAGTGCTGGAGTTGCGTCGGCGCTTGCGACACAACTTCAGCACTGCGCCAACCTTCCGCCGGCAGATGCGTCACGCATCTGCTTATCCTTGCGCCACGATGCGCCGCATTGTAAATGCGGCGCATCGGACGTGGCGCAAGGGTAAACTTGTGTGACGCATTTTCTCTGGCGCATCCCTGCTGATATGCAGGGATGCGCCAGGGAACGTAAATATGCCCCAGTGTCTTTAGGGTCCGCACTTCTACCATTGTCTACTTAGTTAAATCATGAACATACAACACGCTGGTTCTGGCTAGTAAATTTATTGGCACGTGAAACAAGGAGCAAGTGGCAGTCCTTGGGTCAACAACCTCAACAAAATTTGTGAGCCATTGGATGTCCAGAACAAGTCCATGGGAGAATACGTCATGGGATATGTGGAGTAGAGGAGTGTTCCAGTGAGGAGGGGACCAAATTGCCATTAGGGAAGTTAGGTCACATTGACAGTCCACAAATGGGTGAGGTCAACAGGTGGGAAAGCTAATGGAGGACAGTACCAGTTGAGATGTACACTGGCATGGCCATAAGCACAGGTAAATAGGGAAACTGGCCATGTGGCACAGAGAAATGCTACTGGGCAGTTTTTCGGTGGAAAGAGGGGCAGTCTACATCATCGTCCTCTGATGTGTGTGGTGACTCCCATGAGGTGGGTGTTGTCGGTGCCGGAGGCGACGGCGCAACACACACATCAGGGGTTGAAGATGTGGATCCCCTGTCTCCAGCAGCATTTCACTGCACCAACAAGTAAGGCAGCACAGAAGTATGAAGGGTCAGCATGTTTGCCGGCACAGTGACAATGTCGTGGTGTACAGCACCCACTGCTGCTATGTAGGATTCCTGCTTCTGCTCCATGGACTCCAGGATGTTCTGGATTGCCCCCAGCTTGTTGGCAACCTAGCTGGTGCCACTTTGGTAGGGCAGGTGTTCATGCCTCTGCCTCATGACACCAGCAATTTCAGCCAGGGACTGCTCCAAGCCATGGAGCAGAGAGTAGGTGCCTCTTATGGCCTCTAAGGGGCCCTTATTGGGGCTGTGGCACCTACGGCCTCCCTCTAGGGTGCCTGCCATGTTCTCTATCCCCAGCTGCACTGTATCTACCAGCTCCCACTGGACTCCTACTGCAAGACGTTGGAATTCAACTTGGGGGTTCTCAGATTTCAGCTCTGGGGGTGGGCTGGCTGGTGGAGTTTGTTGGGTGATAGGCGGATCCTCTGGAGACATCGCAACGCTGTCGGCCCTTCTTGCCACTGGACATAGTGTCTGACTGGAATACGGGACTTCTTGGAGGGTCTCTTTGTCGAGGGTTGGCAGGCTGTCATTGCAAGCAGGATCGTCCTGGATCGTCACCCAGGACATGCCGCTGCTCTGGAGTTGTTGGTACATCCTCTGCAATAAAATAGAAATACGTTGTTGTAAATCTATGTTAGATGGTGACATGAGTAATCTTGTTGACTTTCAGATGTCCTATTGATTCACTGTCAGGTCAGTGGCCTTTCAGATGGCAATATCTCTGCATTGTTGACACAACCACTGTGTGACAAGACTGACTTGTCATGTCATGACACTTGTTGCAACACAGTTACACAGCTTTCTGGCCCGGCCATTACTGCACATGTGACATGAGGTACATTCCACCTCTGCCTTGGTGAATAGCCTAGTTTACATGATGGCTACACTTATTGTATTTTTGACATATTGACAGCACTGTTGTGCACAATGCACCTAGTCCCTAGGGTGCCTGCATTCCCTGTGACCAGTACTCAGCCCACAGCTCCAGTGAGGGAGAAGTGGGTTTGCTCATGACTTAGTTATGTTCCAGCAGTCTGTCTTTCACACAGTTCACCACAGCACTCTGCCTTCTTGTGCTGTCTCGCATGCAAATTGTGTATTCATGTGGCCAGGTGTTTAGTTCTTCACAGATATCCTGCACAACTCTACACTGCTTCCAACATCGCTACACTGCAGGAATGTGCGAGGGCATGTACTTGCCATGGGTTTCCTATTTGTGTTTACTCATGTGATTTAATAGCACACACAGTTGGCTCCATATTTGTGGACAGTGGGAACTGTGTAGCAACTCTGAGGGTATGGCCCATTCAAACTAGGTAGATTGCTAACACTGACACTCAGGCAATTTTCATCATTGCCAGAGTTGGTCATCTGCAGAGTTTCACACATTTTTTTTATTCAGGCTTCCTCATTTGTAAGTGTATATGCCTCCTCTGGCAATCCTGATTTTGGACCAGGCCCTAAACTTATTGCCACACACTGATGGTACCCAGTTAATACATTGACTTTCATGTGTCTACAACACCAACAATATGCATGACCATATCCAATGGACTGACATGGCTGGCGGTTTCTGAGGGCCAAGGGATGAGCTGTAGCCCACATGGTAGTAGTACAGGACTTGGTGACATGTACCTACCCAGGTTTGCCTCACAACATGGCCCATCCACCTCATCATCCAACCATCCCTGACTCCTGGCCTTTGTGTTTGGAAAGTAGTTCAACCTAAACCTTGACAGATCTCTGTATCACATCCTCCGACTTTGGCATATGTAACATGGTGAGACATTTTGGCTCCAGACTCCCTCCTTCCACGTGCTACATCTTCACTCAGGCCCACATCACATGTAGGATGTGGGTCCACAATGGTGTCTTCTCTGTAATCCCTCCCCAGCTGCGACATAAGTGGGACACTGTCAGACACAGAAGTGAATGTGTCTCGGTCATGCTACCTTGCAGTACACATATCCCATCTCACCTCCGTGCTATTCTATGGCTTCCCATTCAAACACAGTGGTAGTTGAATGTGCTCAGCCAGCGCTTACAATGCACTGCACTACCAGGGGCCCACCAGGGACACACCCCATCTTTTGTTTCAACACACATGGTCCTCTGGTGTGCATCACTTGCATTCACCCCCACCCCCAGTCTGATTTAGTTTGACTGGTCCCTACCGTGGGTGCTGACACCTGCGTGCTCTCACCCCGCACGTCAAGGCAAGCTTCATGTGAAGTAGTTTCATGCAGATTACTATACACATGACTCTTGGTGTTTCCTATGTGTTAATCTTTCACATACCCCATACCTCACCCCGCTCAGGGTGTGCAGTTTTGCCTCTGACAATTCCATTCCATTTCTTTGAAGTCAGATTTGTGTGCATGGGCCTAAGTTAGACACAGTTGCCCTAATTTACAGAAGACGAGCGCTGCTGTAGCCTCACTTTTTATGAAGATCCGGTGGCACAGGCCTCTCAATCATATTTATAAGGCAACGTAAATCCAACCTGCATGGCTTTGCATTGCCTCATAGATATGAAGCTCTGCATTGCTTTACTCTATGTCAAGGAGGCGTTCCATGGGCATTGCTGTGGGTTTTCCCATGCAACACCTGTGGGTTTTTTCCACGCAACACCCATGGATTTTGACACATTCCCAGATTTACAAGGATCTGTAACCCTGGGAATGCGTCAAAACCCTGCGCCTCCACAGGGGAGGTGTAACGAGGAGAAATAACTTTATTTCTCCTAGTGTTTTCCTCTTTCCATTCTGCAGCACACACAGAAAGAGGAAAACACCTCCACTGATTGCTTTTGTGCAGGAAGGTTTCCCTTCCTACACAAAAACAATTGTGCCAACAACGCAAACACCCTTGCGTGCCTGCGTTGGCCCCAGGCACCAATTTGTGCACTGGCACAGGCAGAGAAGACAGGAATGCGCAGTATTTGATCCTGATCCTTATGCCATGGTGCACCATACCGTAAATATGGCACTTCCATGGCGTTTAAAACTGACGTAGTGATTTGTAAGTGATTATGACGCATCACTGACGCAAAGCAGCGATGCTACTGATATAAAGGGGGTTTGCCCTAATACTCCACCCGCATCTGGGCAGGAAGACACTGGAAATACAAAAAATAATGCGGCGGAATAGATAAGAAAAAAGATTATTTGTTGAAGGAAAAGTAAATTAGTCCCTCACATGCAAATTAATATCCAAAAACGTCTTCGTATTTAGAAACCAACACCAGAATGTGGTCCAAAGGAGTATTTATATTTATATATTTTTTTAAATGGGACAATACACACACATATATATACAAAAAACAACACATATATCTATACATAAACATCGATCCTTGTTACCCTATTGACTATTACGGATGCAGAATAAATCCAAGAAACAATAATTATTGATAGTGTTGTACATTGAGAGGTAAAGTATGTGATGCTATAGGCAGTGGTGCACAAATGCACATTGTGTTGTACTTTGGGAAGAATTATGAAGTTCTTACTGTTGGCTTTGACATGCCCTCATCTCATCTTGAATCCTGACTCTGTCTTGCTCGGCGCGCACAGGCCCCCAGATTGCTCAAATAATTTATCCACGTTCAAGGTTGTTTTGTTTTCTGCTTGATGGAGGCTTTCGTAAGCTTCGCTGGGATAATGTGTGGAAAGTGTGCTTGGTGCCTTTCAGAGCAGAGATTGTTGTTGCCAGAGAAATGCGTGGAATGTACAGCTCTGTCTCTGAGTCAAAATACAGGGGCCTAGCCAGCTTCTGTCTTGGCCTTGACACAGATCAGTATGGTCAGCTCAGTTTTTCGTAACAGAAGAAAGGGGGTGAGGTTTCTAGAACCTTCGCCTTAGGTTGAGTAAAAGGTATTAAAGGCAGAGGATCTTGGCAGGCAGTGTAGGAGCTCAGTTGTGGGGCAGACGTGTTGTCACAAAAATAAATCTGGGATTTGAGTCCTGATCGCGAGTCCCTGCCTGGCTGTCAACGGGCTCCTCCAGCTTGAGTTGGCAAGGACTTCGAGTGAACGATCGGGTGAGGTGAATTGTTTCTGATTGTTGCCATTGTGAGGCGTGGCTGTTTCATCTGAGGTGTTTTCTTTGTGATGTGTGAGTGAGTCAGAGTGCACATCCAAAGTAATCATTTGATGTATTTAGTGTATATATCTTTCTGATTTCTTGCATGACATCCAGTAACTTACTTATTCCATGCGGCGACCACGCCCACTGGGGCGAGTACAAAGTTTAAATATGGGTGCACTTACTGCCATGCATATCCGCCAAAGAAAAAGCCTATGATGAAGAGCGGGAGCTCGAAACGCGTCGGCTGTAAGGAAGAGTTATGTGCATCGTACGTGTTTGTGCTGCAGCTTCCATTAAATCAATTGGCGATACTTACCTGTGTGGGCTTCTACTGTTTGGGGCAACTCTGTGTTTTGGATATATATAGGGCACTGGCCCATCATATCTGATTTCTATGTTTGATTTTAACATCTCAGGGCTCCCCCGGTGCTCCGGGGGTTAATGTTCCGCTACAATCAATTTTAGTAATTTAGAGTTTTTAAACACAAGCACATTTGCACTTTATACATGTTTGCACTTTGGCGTTATGAGGCTGTCACTATAATCAAATTTGGAATTTATGGCCTTGATATTGTTCATATGAGCTATTGCATATTTTGCACATGAGTCAAGTTTACAATAAGCATTTTTGCACAATTTGTCAACAGGAGTTTTTTATAGTATGCAAATTTTAGTTGGTATTAATACTTGGTATTATGTATTATATGCTTCTATTTAAATGTTTCATTTTCCTGATTTTACAATGTGATATTGAATATTTATTGTTTTAACATGTAACAATTACCTTTTCAATTTAATGGTTTTTATTCTTAATAACACATTGATTATGACATTTTCTTTAGCAATTGTACTCTTAGTGCAGTATGTTTTCTATGTTTATATGCCATGTGACCATGTTTCAAAATTTTACTCAGGTGCAAGGTGTTTGTTTAGCATATTTTTTTGATCACTATCACTATTTATTGACTCACTAGGCTGTAGCGCGTTATGTGAACAAGACGGAGGTTTCTCTGTCGAAACGCATCATGCTGAGGCACTGGCCAGGAGTGACTGGTTGCTGGAGCTATGAGGATTAAATAAAGCACTTTATCCACCTACTCTCGTCCTTTGAGTGGTCCGTACCTGCCTGTGTGACGTGGAGGAGTGGTGCCATTCAGGAATGGTCTTCGTGTCAATACAGCTGGAGTAAGGCTGTCTCCAGCTTACGGACCCTCTCTTTGTTTTTGGGCATTCCGATGTGCAGCCGCCATCGCGTATGCGAGTTACTTATAACCCGGAAGGAGTTTTGATCTGGTTTGCCCCCCGTCAGTGGATCATCGGCATTAGAGCAGCAGCATACACGGAGGAGGAACGCCGGCGTTTCAGGAGTCGGAGGACACACTGTAGCCGTCTATGATTTCTACGGTAAGCGGTTCTGCTTTCTCACGTTTATAATCCACATACGTGACGGGTTAAGAGATTGGGACTGATTTTACAAGATACTATAACATTGCAACAGTATCTCAGTGCGATATATTTCCTCGGTATCATACCGGCAACCATGGCTGCAGCAGACGCGCTACGGGACCGTGAAGCAGTGGCGGACGCCCTGTTTGAAAATTTACCTGAGGTCACAGATGACCCAGGCAGTAGTAAAATGATTTCAAAGATAACAATAATGACTTAAAAAGCTTACTTAAATTGTTAGAAAAATTACAAAAAAATGAATTAACCAAATGGTGGGGAAAAAAAATCCCTGGAGAAATACAGGGATGTTAACCGTGTGCCCAGAGGCTTGAGAGTTATGATCGCTCCCACTTTTGAAAATCCACATCCTGCTATGTTAGCCGAATGGGCAACGAACAACCTACAGGCTTCAATGAACATGGTTCTGATACTCATCAAGTACGCTGAAATTGACAGGGACAGCATCATCAAAGAAATTGATAAAACTTTATTGGATTTAGACAATTTAAATAAACAAAATGAAGTTAAAAAGGGCCGTGAAGAAATTAATGAACGCCTTAAAAAGTTTGAAGATGGGATCAAGGAACGTAAGGTTTTTAAATTTGCCCGTGATAAGAAGGATTATGAGGCGGGTAGGATTTTTACGTTTTCCAAGAAATTTGATTCATACAAAAGACAGGCTTTAGCGGACAATGCATCTGTCCCAAACCGACACATTAATCAACCCATTGATTCAGCTTCAATAAGTTCAGATGCTAGTTCTCTTTCAAGTGTATATGATTCAGACAATCTGAGTGAACCAGGTACTACTCTATCCTCCGCCACTATTATGTCACGTACTCCTGCGGAGGAATTGAATTTTTTAAGGGAGGCCCGGCGACAAACCCTGCGCCCGAGACATCCTCAACAAAAGCAGGGGGAAGGAGAACAGAGTCGCAGAGGCGGAGGATTCAGAGGCAACACCAAAAGCAGAGGCGGAAGGAACAAGAAATGGTAAAATCCATCAAACCTCGTGACAATACTGTAATTAATCTCTCTTCTACAACTTTAACAACTGCAGAAACTCAATTACTTTCATTGGGATTGACTTTTTGCCCAGAGAGCAACTTTAACTATACTCAGTCTCGCATTGATATCTATAAATTTATCAGAAAGTTGAAATTAATAAAATTCTTTCAGTTGAAAAACTGTTCAAATGCAACGAATGAGACTGTTGGGAATGTCAGTTCCAATTTGCAAGCATCAGATTCTGCATTGTTGAAAACTATACATGGCTTAGGAACCAATACTGACATAGATCCTCGCCCTACCCAAGAAATTCTCATGGACACCGGCATTGATTCTGGGAGTCCAGCGGCGAGTCCATTTTGTCCTCCTTCGACTTTTGTGCCCATCATGCCTAAGGATGCTATTGACATTTTCAATGATATGGTGACAGAAGATTTAAAAAAGCTTAACAGAACAATTAAAAGCAGACACTATAGGATGAGGCATGTTGAATTGCAATACTACAATTTAATTCAAAAATTGAAAATGAAGAAAGATCTTATTATAAACAAAGCTGATAAGGGAGGCAATGTTGTAATTTGGCCCAGAGAAATGTATATGTCTGAAGCTATGAATCATCTCAATGAGCCCAATTGTTATAAGTTGGCACCGTTTACAGATCTCAACAAAATCAAAGATTTGGTCTTCAAAGAATTATTTCAATGGAAGAGAGAAGGCCTGATCAGTAAGAATGAGTTTCTCTTCCTCAAAAAGACCATCCTATTACACCTATTTTGTATTTTATCCCCAAAGTCCACAAACATACTGTTCTCGTTCCAGGTAGACCGATAATTTCTGCACAAAGAAGTTTATTGGAACCTATTTCCAAGTTTGTTGATTATTTTTTACAGGAACATGTGTCCAATTTACCATCGTTTATAAAGGACACGGGGATTTTTAAAGGAAATTGAATAATGTTCATTGGGAGAGTGACTATCTACTTGTAGTAATGGATATAACTTCTTTATACACAAGTATCCATCATAATGATGGCATTAATGCAGTTTCTCACTATTTAGGAAATCGTGACTTCAGATATTTGGAACATAACAAAATGTTAATAGCTATGATTAAGATTTGTCTTTCTAGTAATTTTTTTCTTTTCAACAAACAAGTTTATCAGCAGTTGCGAGGGGTGGCGATGGGGGCATGCTTTTCCCAGTTACGCATGTCTCCATGTAGGCTGGTGGGAGGAGCATGTCCTCAGGGGTGAGCACAGGGATCTGTTTGAAGGACATGTTTGTCATTGGTGGCGTTATATTGATGATGTGTGTTTTATCTGGAGAGGTTCACACACAGCTGTACTAAATTTTATTGACATCATTAACACCAACAGACTTAATCTTAATTTCACAGCCACTATCAGCCCAACCAATGTTGAGTTCTTAGATGTTTCAGTTTATGTGAAAGACAATGCAATACACACTAAATTACATAGGAAAGATACAGCAGGGAACTCGGTTCTTCATGCAACCAGTTCCCATCCTAGACATCTGATCCGCAGTATCCCGTATGGGGAATTTCTATGGATTCGCCGTATCTGCAGTAATGAAACAGATTTAGAAGCCTGCCAAAATGAAGCATTACAAAGATTTCTTTTACGTGGCTATAAATTACATGATTTAAATCAGGCACGTATAAAGGCTAATGCTCTATCACGTGAGAGTTGTCTTGGCATTTTTAATCCAGTAACTGAAACTATGGTTAATGCTATCAACCCAGTTGATAATAATATGCAAGTAGTAAGATTAATTACTACATATTATAAACAACACAAACAGATTAGACAGATTGTACAGAAAAATTGGCCCATTATCCAAACTGACCTCACACTCTCTCAAATTTTACCTACTGCACCAGTTCTCACATTTAGGAAGTCATCAGCTATGAGAGATAGCTTAGTGAGAAATAGCCCTGAAATTATGGTTTCTGGCACATGGCTACCTGCTAGAAGGTTTTTTTTTAAATGCAACTCTTGCCGGGCGTGCAAATTTGGGACCAGCACTAAAGAGTATATGACCGCTTTCAGCAATACCCCAGTTACTATACAAGGGTATTATACTTGTCGCACTGATTTCGCGGTCTATGTGCTACGTTGTACGTGCGGGTTGAAGTATGTTGGTAGCACTAAGCTCCAGGTCTATAACCGCATACTCCAACATTTGAGAGCGGTAGTTAATTCAGATCCTAATTACCCCGTAGCTAGACATCTAAAAGCAGCACATAACAACAATTTGAAGGATTTGGATTATTTTGTAATTGGAGCTGTGCCTAAATCTATTCGGGGGGGCAATAGAGAGCGTCAGTTAAGACAACTTGAAAGTAAGTTCATCCTCGAACTCGATACTAGAATGCCGAATGGGCTCAACATGGGGGAAGACTTACACAATTTTCTGTAATTAATTGTTATTTTTCGAATGATTAGATTTTTAACTCCATATCTGTAGTCAACACACTATACTGTCTCTTCAATTTGGTTTTAGAATATTTTTAGGCCATCTATTCCTTCCATGTAGGGAGATGTGGGAATCTTTTTTGATAATCTTTTTTGACATTCTTTTTTGATAGTCTTTTTTGGTTTTTTATCTTTATTGACTATTTCCTTACACAGAGGATATTATCTTGACTTTGAAATCATAGCCTGGGATTGTTATAGGGCACTGGCCCATCATATCTGATTTCTATGTTTGATTTTAACATCTCAGGGCTCCCCGGGGGTTAATGTTCCGCTACAATCAATTTTAGTAATTTAGAGTTTTTAAACACAAGCACATTTGCACTTTATACATGTTTGCACTTTGGCGTTATGAGGCTGTCACTATAATCAAATTTGGAATTTATGGCCTTGATATTGCATATTTTGCACATGAGTCAAGTTTACAATAAGCATTTTTGCACAATTTGTCAACAGGAGTTTTTTATAGTATGCAAATTTTAGTTGGTATTAATACTTGGTATTATGTATTATATGCATCTATTTAAATGTTTCATTTTCCTGATTTTACAATGTGATATTGAATATTTATTGTTTTAACATGTAACAATTACCTTTTCAATTTAATGGTTTTTATTCTTAATAACACATTGATTATGACATTTTCTTTAGCAATTGTACTCTTAGTGCAGTATGTTTTCTATGTTTATATGCCATGTGACCATGTTTCAAAATTTTACTCAGGTGCAAGGTGTTTGTTTAGCATATTTTTTTGATCACTATCACTATTTATTGACTCACTAGGCTGTAGCGCGTTATGTGAACAAGACGGAGGTTTCTCTGTCGAAACGCGTCATGCTGAGGCACTGGCCAGGACTGACTGGTTGCTGGAGCTATGAGGATTAAATAAAGCACTTTATCCACCTACTCTCGTCCTTTGAGTGGTCCGTACCTGCCTGTGTGCCGTGGAGGAGTGGTTATTGTTGATTTTAGTAGGTGCGTGACTGACTGTATAAGTGAGTGATTTGACGTATCTTACTGAATGCATGGGTTAGTGACAAAAACTGGGTGAATGTCTGTATGGCTGCCTGAGTGTTTGTGTGGGTGGGGTGTGTGAGTCTCTGTAGATAGATGTGAGAGTGGGTCATTCACTGGGTGCATGATTACAGAGTGCATCTGTGATGGACTAGCTTGGGTGGGTGAGTGTGTGTATGGGTGTGTTAGTGAGTGAATGTATATCTCAGTGGTTTGCATGTGCGAGTAACAACATATGTAAAAGGCAGTATATATATGTGTGTTAGAGTATTTAAAATGGCTATAGGTGTGAGTGTGTGATTGTAGAAGCGGCGGCTGTGGATGCGTGTGTGCTTGTATCAGTGATTGTATAAGAGTAATAAGTATGTGTTTGTTTTCTGTTTGAATAAGTGATGTGAATTGTGTGTGTATAACTGTATAGGTGAGTAAATGGGTAGTGTGTTTAATTTTTTGCATGACTGACTAGGTGTGTGAGTACCTCTATGGATGAGTGGCGGTGTGCGAGTGTCTATATAGGTGTATGAGTGCATATGATAGTCCTGTACTGAGTGACCGTAAGTATGAGTGACTGTACGGGTGAGTGAGTGGATGTGTGCGTAGACCTAAGAATCAGTGAAGGTGGGTATGTAGTTTTTGGTGTTGGAGTGTCTATGGTTTTGTTTCGAATGGCAGTCTGTAATTTAGAGTGGGTTGTATCGAAAGGTTATATTAGGGTGTGAGAAGATGCATGAAATTATCACATGGATGATGTCATCAGTGATGTCATCAGTGATGTCATTTGAGATGTCATCAGTGATGTCATCAGTGATGTCACTGACCATGTCATGAGTGATGTAATATGTGGCGTCATCAGCAGTGCATTGCGGGGCGCGAGTTATAGTTAGCTGAACTAACTATAGCAGGAAATTTCACGGGTTTTGTACGAGTGCAATGTCCAACTAACTATAACTGTCCCTAAAACCTATGGTTTTTCAGTGAATTTCAAGGTTTTTTAAATGCTTAATTTCGTAACTATAACGTGCCCTGAAAGCTATGGTTTTTTCACGTGAATTTCAAAGGTTTTTTTTAAATGCTAATTTGTAACTATAACGTGCCTGAAACCTACGAGTTTTTTCAGTGAATTTCAAAGGTTTTGTAAATGACAATTTTTAAATGTATTAATTGTTATATTACATTTTTCAATGCTGATTTTCTGTTTTTAGAAACAATTTCTTTTAACATATTTTATTTTTAAATTACATTGTAATTACATTTATACATTACATTGCAAAAATACTTTCTCAGGAATGAATTGCTTTAGTTTAAAATACTTTGCACATAGGCAATAGACTTTTAAAGTACAGTGAGTTTCGAGTTGTTGCAATGTGGGCAGCTTTACATTTCCAACTGTACAATGCAACATTCAGCTCAATGTGAGATTTCTAGTTAAATGCAAGTCGTTGCTTCCTATGGATTACTTTTCTAACCACAGGACTGGATCCTAGATTCAGTCACATGGTGCATCTCCTGTAAACAGTTGAGTAAAAGCGTTTTTGGTTACAGTACGTGATTTTCTAGGGAATATTATTGTATTTTTAAAAGTTGACACTTAGAAACTTTTTCTCCTTAGAATCTACCCTATGTTATCCTATGGAAGGAAATTCACGTTAGCTGGTAAGTAACGGTTATCGTTACTTTTCAGGACTCAGTGCTGGGTCCTGAAAGATGCAGCACTGGGAGTCATCTCCTGATAAACAGGTGAGTAGAATGCGGTTAGGTCGTATTTCAGGCTGATTTTAGTAGGAATATTTGTAGTTCGTGAAAACTCGACACTTTGAAGACTTTCCATGCTGAAACGAGTCAATGGATTAGCCTATGGAAGGAAATATCAAGTTACCGGTAGAGTACGGTTAGAAGTTACTTTTCAAGGGCCAGTGCTGGGCTGAAAGATGCAGCACTGAGGTCTCTCCTGATAACAGGTGAGTAAATCGGATTCGTATTTCGGCTGATTTTAGAGGAATATTTTAAAGTTCCAAAGCTCCACACTTAGAAGAATTTCCAAGTGAAACCAGTCAATGTTAGCCTATGGAAGGAAATTCAAGTTACTGGTAAGTACGGTTAAAATTACTTTTCAGGACCAGTACTGGGCTGAAAGATGCAGCACTGAGGTCTCTCCTGATAACAGGTGAGTAAATCAGAATTCGGATTTCGGCTGATTTTAGAGGAATATTTGTATGTTCCAAAAATCCACACTTAGAAACTTTCCAGCAAAAAGCAGGCAATGATATCCTATGGAAGGAAATTCAAGTTACTGGTAAGTACGGTTAAAATTACTTTTGAGGATCAGTACTGGGCTGAAAGATGCAGCACTGAGGTCTCTCCTGATAACAGGTGAGTAAATCGGAATTCGTATTTCGGCTGATTTTAGAGGAATATTTTAAAAGTTCCAAAACTCCACACTTAGAAGAATTTCCAAAGTGAAACCAGTCAATGTTAGCCTATGAAGGAAATTCAAGTTACCGGTAAGTACGGTTAAAATTACTTTTCAGGACCAGTACTGGGCTGAAAGATGCAGCACTGAGGTCTCTCCTGATAACAGGTGAGTAAATCGGAATTCGTATTTCGGCTGATTTTAGAGGAATATTTTAAAGTTCCAAAACTCCACACTTAGAAGAATTTCCAAGTGAAACCAGTCAATGTTAGCCTATGGAAGGAAATTCAAGTTACTGGTAAGTACGGTTAAAATTACTTTTCAGGACCAGTACTGGGCTGAAAGATGCAGCACTGAGGTCTCTCCTGATAACAGGTGAGTAAATCGGAATTCGTATTTCGGCTGATTTTAGAGGAATATTTGTAATAGTTTCCAAAAATCAACACTTAGAAGACTTTTCAGCAAAACGCAGGCAATGATATCCTATGGAAGGAAATTCAAGTTACTGGTAAGTACGGTTAAAATTACTTTTGAGGATCAGTACTGGGCTGAAAAGATGCAGCACTGAGGTCTCTCCTGATAACAGGTGAGTAAATCGGAATTCGTATTTCGGATGATTTTAGAAGAATATTTGCACAATGGTGAAGGGAGGGCGGGGCCTGAGGGGTGACATCTGTGCAAACGCGCCCCGTGGCGCGTTTTAAGTTGAGGGGATTAAGTCCCCTTGAATCCTGAGGGTCCCTAGGGGCCAACTAGCCCACCAGGAACCTCCAATATGCGCCAGGGAGGCTGCGTTGCAGAGGCCGTGTGAGAGAGGCCACACCCCACTTGCGCACCTCTCTGCAACGCAGCTACTGCTGGCAAGCTTTCTGGATGTACCTGTTGGGCTAGTTGCAGCCCGCAGGGACCTCCCAGGGGACTGAAGGGGATTTGAATTCCCCAGCCCAAAACGCGCCACGGGTGCCTGACGCGCCGCACATGTCTGCCTGAAGCCCTCGCCTCCCTTCACCACTGTGCAAACGCGCGCCCCGTGGCGCGTTTTAGGGTGGGGGATTAAGTCCCCTTGAATCCTGAGGGTCCCCGGAGTCCAACTAGCCCACCATATACCTCCAAAAAGCGCCACAGAGCTGCGTTGCAGAGAGGTGTAAAAAGGGGCGTGGCCTCTGGCTGCACCTCTCTGCAAGGCAGCCCACTGGCGCATACTGGAGGTTCCTGGTGGGCTGGTTGGCCGCCAGGGACCCCAGTATTCAAGGGGTCGTTCCCCCTCTGCCAGCAGCGCCAGGGGCGCGTTTGCAGAGTGGTGAAGGAAGGCGGGGCCTGCGGGCCCGATCGTTTTCGTTTTTAATTTTATTTTTGTCCCCTGAGAGAGAGGCACCTGTGTGACCCCCTTCCTTTTTTGTTTTTGGGCCCTGGGGACCCCGCCCCCAGGGCCTTACCTTTCTTCATATTTAATTAAAAAATAAAACCGGGGGGAAGGGGGAGCCGCGTGGCCCCCCTTCCCCGGGCCTGTATTGGCCCAGGACCGTCCCGGGGGCCTGGCGCTGGCCACATTTTTATTCTTAATGTTTTTTGAGGGGGAGCTGCGTGGCCCCCACTCCTCTGTGTCACCCAAGGCCCCGGGGGACCCCATCCCCGGGGCCGGCCCTCCCCTTTTTTCATTTTTTTTTCCATTATTTTTCAAAACTTTGGGGGAGGGGGGCCGCGTGGCCCCCACTCCGAGGCTCACTACCCCCGCCCCGGGGACCCCGTCCCCCTGGGGACTGGCCCTCTCCGTTGGGGACTGTGGGGGGGTCCCCCGATCCCCCCACAGTCCGCCGGCTTCACGTGCCCCGCCGGGAGCACGGCATTGCCCCTCACACATAGGGGCAGCCGCCAAGATGCTGCTCCCCACGCCAGTGAAAAGCAATGTCAGCTTTGGATATTGGAAGAGAGAGCAGGTTTCCCTGCTCTCTCTTCCAATATCCAAAGCGAGTTTGCTATGACAGGACGGGGGCCGCCGGGCTCCCCGTCCCTGCCGTACCTGCCAGCGTGCCCCGGGGGTAGGCACCCCGGGACACTGCTGAGGGCCGGCCCTGGGGGGTGGCGGTCCCCAAGGGCCACCACAGGGCTCCAGGAGGGGGCTTCGCAGCGGCCCCCTCCCATTCAGGTGCACAGCCCCGGGGAGGTGGTGGTCCCCGGGGCTCTGAAGGGGTCCGTAACCGGACCCCCATATTTAAATGTTCAGTGCCCGGGGGAGGTGGCGGTCCCCCGGGGGGCGTGTGGGGGGGCTGGAGCCCCCCCACACTGAGGCACGGCAGTATAAAAAAGAAGCCCCGGGGAGGTGGTGGTCCCCGGGGCTGCGGAGAGCTCAGAGAGCCCTCCCGCACCATT